>VBSM01001681.1:8153371-8208193 GCA_008086735.1 Cheirogaleus medius | reverse complement strand
ATGCACACTGCACATATCTTATTTTGAAGTAAAAAAACAAACAGGCAAAAGCACCCGCATGTGGCCGGCGGGCCGTAGTTTGAGGATGCCTGCCTAGACCATCAAGCAACAAGCACCAACAGAAATGTCCCAGTTCAAATGACAAGCAGCAAATTGGTAGGATGAGGAGAGGGATGTCAAGTCAACTACACTAGGACGGAGCAATGAGAAGAAAAAGAGCTCTTCCTCACAAGAGTGAGGGAAGAAACCAAAAAGCCAGAAAATGATCTTTTTGGGTGACACTGTATTTGCTGCTCTCGTTGTTTTTGAGAAGTGCTAGATCCAAGGCAGAACAAATAGTTCCATTATGTTTAGTATAATCACTTTAAGGCAGAGAAATATATGTAAAACTAATTTGAAGAAGCATCAATTAGCTAGAAAATGCATTTTTGTGGAATGCCTATTCAAAAAGACATTTAATAAATTAGTTATTTTTGCACTGAGAACAAGATCAGAATTTGCCCTTTACTTTCAAAAGGCTTCATTCCATTTCTCTTTAATTTTAGGTCAAATTTACTACAGCCCATGTGGCATATCCCTTATTAAGGGACAGAGTGGTACGGCTTTGCCCAGCGTAGGCTCTGGAGTTGGGTCTGGGTTTGAATCCTGGCTCCGTCACTGTCGTGCCAGATGACCTGGGGGAGGTCCCTTAACCTCTTAATTTGTAAAGAGAGAATAAGAGTGGCTACTTCAAGGATTGTTTTGCAGGACAATATCACAGCACCTGCCCCATCGTGAAGGTTCTAGGGCACTACGTACTCAGGGTAGTGATGCTGATGGTGGTACCATTAATGTGTCTTCTTCAAGCACTATAATTTGATTCTGGCATTCAAAATCCAATTCTCTATCTCTCTTTTCTTAATTTTCACTTCCAGTATTCTAAAAACATATGTTTGCTTGCGAGTATCTGATCCAACAGTGCTTGACTTCTGTGGTCAGGCTAGACTCAGCATGTCTATTTTAGGAGCTCCAAATACAAGCTGCTTCCATTCGCTCTCTTGTAGTGCCAAGATGTATGTCTTTATGAGTAAACATCAGCCTTCTTGCCCTGTTACTCAAGTCTTCAAGGTAACAAACTGTTACTAGATAGGGGCCAGATGTCTGTTGTTTTCTTCTGGTCACTATATAAAGTCAAGGTGATCCCCTTTCTGTGGCCACAACACTGGGGTTCCCAGGCTTTTTCCTTTCTGCTCTTCTGGGCTGTGATTCCCTATCAAGCCTCCCTCCCTGAACCCCTCAGCCTCCTGAACATTTTGCCTTTGGTTGTCCAGTGTCCAACTCCCTTAGTGGGTCTCATGTCTACTGGTGTTCTGCCTATCTTTTTAGGAATATACCCAGCCCCTGTTCTTACTTCCCACTGAGTTCAATAAGAGAAAAGCCATGGAAATATTATATATTTATGGGACATGGTAGGAACTTAATAAATATTATTTTTCCTTCCTCTTTCCTTCCCTCCCAGCTTATCACTGATACCTGTGAAGCTCATTCAGTCAACTTAGGCTCTTGACAAATAGCCTCCATTGAGTTGGAGCACATAGGACACAATAATTATTGAATGTTTCAGAGGGAAGGAGAATGAAGGAAGGATATAATATACCTAGACACAGCCATGTCTAGTCCTACAGTAACTGCGCAATTTAGGAAAGAAAAGATAACTCTTCTTGGCAGATGCAGCTCTCACCCAGGAACCTGACTACACAAGCAGAACGTCGCCCGGATTTCAGTGGCTCTGCCAGACAATCTTATGTGAATCATATATGATGTTCCTTTGCCCGGAGCCAGTTAGCTAAAGTCTGTGGGAGATCATTGAGAAGTACAGTCAGTGTCCCACCAGGAGAGATCCCACCGGAAGAAAACCTGCAAATATGTAACCCAGAGTACTGCATATTAAACTATGTGCTCTAGGTTTAGAAGCCACCACTATGCCTTCCATTAGGCATGGTTTATGTCTATTGAGAGTATATGCTAGGCACCATGCTCAACCCTTTACATTATCCATTTAGGACACATGGCCACTTGTAGATGAGAACTGTGGCTTATGAAAAGAGTCAATGACTCCTTCAAGGCCACACAACTGGATATACACCGAGTTTAGACTCAAACCTAAGCATGTTTGACCCACCAGATATTGGCTTGAGGAATTCTATCCTATAAACTTCTCAAATCTACCACCACAGCTTTAGTTTAAGCCCATGTAATCTCTTGACTGGGCCAATGCAACAGATGTTTCACTCAATCAAGCCCTTGTAATCCTCATGCTGCTTAACTGTTTAAAATCTGTAGTAACTCACGTCATCCACCAACAAGATAAAGGCCAAACCCCTTAACTTGAGAACAAGGAGCTCTTCTTGATCTGGTAGACCCTTGATCTGCCCTCATCATCCCCCTGGCCCCTGCTCCCCAGGGCTGGATGACCAAGGGAGAGACTAAGCTAATGTTTAGGGTACCAGTAACTTTCAGAAAGAATTTGATATTTAATCCCCTTCCCCCCCCCCAAAAAAGAACCATTGAAATTTTCATTAGATTTTTAGATAAGCATTCTGTTGAACTTAATCGTTCTTAATCTGTGCAGCTTATGGGGTTACAAGCTTGCTGAGACCCCTCAGCTCTGGAGCTATCCAGGTGAAGCCTGGGCAAGGCCTCATCCATTTACCAGTGTGCCATAGAAACGTGGTCGTAGGCTATGTGTACTAGATATGAAAAAGGGAGGGAAGTCTGGTAGTACTTTCTTTTGTCTTGGGGCAAGACTACTCCAGGTACCTGGGCTTTTCATACAGATCACAAGAGGAAATACAGTCATCTGTCCTTCAGTATCCACTGGGGACTGGTTCCAGGACTCCTGTGAATATCAAAATCCACAGATGCTCATTTCTTATATAAATTGGTAGTATTTGCATATAACCTATACACATCCTCCCGTATACTTTAAATCATCTCTGGATTATTTATACTTAATACAGTGTAAATGCTATGTAAATAGTTGTTATACTGTATTTTAAAATTTGTATTATTTTATTGTTGTATTATTTATCTTTTTTTTTAATATTTTCAATCCATGGTGGGCTGAATCCGCAGATGCAGAACCCAGAGATATGGAGGGCAGACTGTATTCTATCACACCCTGTGGGAACATATGCTGGTGACTCCATTTTCTTAAGATCTAAATGTTTGTGTCCCAAAGGCACAAAAATGTTAGTGAACTAATTCCATAATTGAGGAGAAACATATGTTTTTATGTGAGATGTAGGCCAGGTTCTTTATTAATACTGCCACACATTTGAAATTTGGTAATTCAGAGATAAATTCTGATAAGAGCTGACCTTAGTATTATCACTGAAAAGGAAGTTTGCTAAGCATAATAATAACTGCAGAGGAAACCTGTGGGTATTATGGCCCCTCACGGGAACAAATTGCATTCAAATTCGTTCTGGATTGTGTACTTATTCTTATACTATAAATAATTGATAAGCTAATTTATTAAAACAGGTATTCTAAAGGTTTCTCCCACATATATCATTACCATATTTTTGTTACAATAGTTACAAAATGCCTTCATGTTGTGAAAAACATTTGGAAAATTTGGACTGTTCATTAGTTTATACCTGTGCCGTCCCCTGGGCTACCGGCCCCAACTCTTACTGGTATCCCCTGGCCACAAGTGACCACTGAGAAATATCTGTGAGTATGAAATACACACTGGATTTTGAAAACTTCATGAGAAAAAAAATGAATGTAAAATATGTCAATAATTTTTTTGTTTTGATCACATTTTGGACCAACAATAGTTAGAATATATTGGGTTAAATAAAATAAATTATTAAAATTAATTTCACTTTTTTTTTACTTTTTAAGTGTGAATACTAAAAAATTTAAAGTTATATATGTGGTTTGCATTATATTTCCATCGAGCAGCATTGGCATATGTAGTCCTCTTCAGATATTCCAAATTGGATGTCTGCTGACCTTTATCATAGCCCCACAACTGTGCTAGTTTTTCCTCACAGGTGAAATCTGGCCTTTGTATAATAGTTCGAGTAGAAACACTTGTAATTGAATGCAAGAGGACCGACCCCCTGCCCCATCAGTTATTTTCTGTTCCTAGAAAAAGCCGTCTAAAAATATATGTATTCTAAAAATTGGGTAGAAAGGCCTATTTCCATTTTTTTCTTTTTCTTGCCATTTTGAATTAATAGTTCCTTGGAGTCACCCCCAGGATACACAAATTAATTATGTGTATTGGCATACTCTTTAAGTTTCGACAACTCAGGATTTAACTTATGATGTTTCTAGCTGTATACATAACTCTATGTTCTTGGACACGTGAATTAACCCCTCTGAGCCTCAATTTTCTCATACATAACCACCTCACAATGTCATTAGGATTAAATAAGATAATATTTGTAAAGGTCTAGATACATACAGGGACAAATATCTTACAAATATCACATTGCTGTAGTGTATTCTAATTTTCTGATTTCTTTTTCTTTTGGTAGGCAAATTAGGGAAATATGTGTATAGCGAAGTTGGGAGAAAAAAATGAGTAGTACCCAGCTACAGTACATGTAAAATCTATAATCAAAGAAAAAGGGTTCTTGGTTTTATTATAATTTTAATGTGGAAATAGTTGATTTATACAAACTGGGAAAGCTTCTGAAGATATTGTTAATATTACTGTAATTTTTTTAAATGCAAAAATTTCCCAACAGCTTTTGATAGAATTTTACTTATATATTATAAATTTCATATAAATAAATATAGATACATAATGCATACTCCCTACCTTATTTCAGAAAGAATTCAAAGCAACTAAAATTGTATAAGATTTAATGGCTATAACTGCTCACAACAGTTATAATCCACAAAATTCTAACTTTTTCCAGGAGTATAATAAAATTTAATGCTTCTACCTGGAATTTTAGATTAACTCAGAATTTGAACTATAATGTCAAATATTGAGAGTCTAGAGATCATAAGTAGAGTATAATAATCAAAGGAGTAATACAGAAAATTTCCCAGAGCTGAAGAAAGATATTAGCCTGGAGATTGAAAAAAATCCCATAAGCAGTATGAAAGTAAAAAAGACTCGTCCCTAGGAGCCTCATGTAAGATTTACAGAACTTCAAGGATGAAGAGGAAACTCTTTCCAGAGAGAACCCCCCAAAAAGAGGTTTTTTATAAGATAATCATCAGATGGGCATCAAATTTCTTATTGCTAAAACTGAAGGCCAGAGACATTTAAGTTCATTTTCAAAGTTATGAAGGAAAAATGTTTTGAACTAGAACTAGAATCTTACTCTCAGCCAAATGGGATTCAAATAGGAAGATAAAATAGACATTTGGGGACGTGCAAGAATTCAGGTCTATCAATAGACTTGGTTCTCTCCCCCTTCCCAAATATTTATTTATTTAGTACACACACATATCTGCCACTTATAACTGTAAAATAATTCTTCTAGATAACTCTTGAATTAATAAGGAAATCAAAAACAAAATTACAAATGTTTTAGAAGTCTATGATAATGAGAGTACCAAATACCAAAACCCTAAGAGATAGACATAAAATGATTCTTAGAGGAAAGGCAATTATTAGAAAATAAGAAAGACTATAAAATATCTAAATATACAATTCAAGAAGAATAAACAGAACAAAATACAACTAAGGAAAGTAATGTAATGAATAAGAATTAAAAAAAGAGATTAACAGATTTATTAACAAAAGAGATTTATTTATTAAAAAAAGAGATTTATTAACAAAATAAAACAGATTGTGTGAATGGAACCAAAAGGTGATTCTTTAAAAACAGTGAAGTAACCCAACATTCAGTAAATCTGATCAAGAATACATGAGAGAAAATGAGAGAAAAACACACAATTAAAGTAAGAATTATGATATAAATGAAGATACAGAAGAAGGATTTTTTTAATTATGAGAGACTACCATATACAACTTTATAAGTTGAAAGTCTAGACAAAGTTTCCTCTTGCTGATATAAAAAAAATTACCACAAACTTAGTGGCTTAAACAATACAAATTTATTCTTCACCAGTTTTGTATGTTAGAAGTCTGACACAGGTTTCACCAGCCTAAAATCAAAGTGTCAGAAGGCTTTGGGGGAGAATCTATTTCCTTGCCTATTTGCTATGTTGACAGAATTTAGTTTCTTTTGACCAAAGTCTCCATTTCCTTGCTGGCTGTCAGCTGAAGACCATTTCCAGCTGTCAGAGGATGCCATATTTCTTGGCTTGTGGCCCCATTTCTCCATCTTTAAAACTAGCAACCCCAGGTCAAGTCCCTCTCATGCTTCAACTCTCTCCTTTTTCTTCTTTACTTATATTTCTTTGACTCATTCTTCTGCCTTCCTCTTCCACTTTAAGGACTCATGATTAGATTTCCCCACCATGGTAACCCAGGATATTCTCTTCATCTCAAGGTCCTTAATCTTAATCACACCTGCAAAGTCTCTTTTGCTCTGTAAAATAACAAATTCATAGGCTCTGGGAATTAAAGTCATAGGCGTTACTCTGCCATATGCTTTTTAAAGAAAGACATGAATGATCAAAATGGACCCAAGAAGAAGTAGAAAACTTTAATAGAGGAAAAACATAGGGAAAAAAATCCCAAAAGTCATCATAGCAATGCCTTCAAAAAGTCACTAGGCTCTTTTTCTACTATATGAGGTTATAACAAGAAGTCAGCATTCTGCAGCTTGGAAAAAGGCCCTCTCCGGAATGCATCCATCCTGGCACCCTAATCTTAGACTTCCAGCCTCCAGAACTGCAGCACAATGAGTTCTAACCAACAAAGGCACATTGAGTTTTGTAGACGGGGAAATCCAAAGTCAGGTGCTGTGAGGGGATGGAGCAACATGGCTGAATAGAAACCAGTGATCATCTGTCTGCACAAACACTAAATTCGACAACTATCCATGCAAGGAAGGAAACATGCTGTCCTGAAGGGAAGGACCCATTCCTGGCAGGATTCACCACCTTCTGACTAAAGAGCCCTTGGATGTTAAATAAACATCAGAGGTAGCCAGGCAATAGTCACTACAGGCTTTGGGTGAGACTGGGCTGGCTTCAGGTGTGACCTGGCACTGGTGGCCATGAGGGAATGCCCATGTTACTTCTCCACCAACTCCAGTAGCCAAGCTCAGAGAGCAAGGGAGAAAAGTGAGAGTCTTTGCCTGGCAAAAAGAGGAATTTTCCCATATATTACCCAAGTCCATCAAGGCAGTACTACCAGGAGTATGGAAGAGTCATTATTGGGGTTGTGGCACCCCTACTGCTGATGTGGCTGTAGTGACCAAAGACTTAGATCATAACACTCAATTCCCTTTGAATACCTGGAAAGCCTTCTCAAGGACGGGTTCAAACAAGCCCAGACTATGAAGATTAAAATAAATACCTAACTCTTCAATGCCCAGAAATTGACAAACACTGATGAACATCAAGAACACCCAGGAAAACAGGACCCCTCCAAAAAAAACGAAGGTACCAATAACCAATCATGGAGTAATGGAGATACGTGACCTTTCAGATGAAGAATTCAAAACAGCTATCTGAAGAAGCTCAGCGAACTTCAAGATAACACAGAGAAAGAATTTAGCTATCGGAAAAATTTAACAAAGAGATTGAAATAATTTTTAAAAATCAAGCAGAAATTCTGGAGCTTAAGAATTCCATTGACAAACTGAGAAATGCATCAGAGTCTCTCAACAGCAGAATTGACCAAGCAAGAGAAAGAATTAGTGAGCTTGAAGACGGGTTATTTGAAAATAGTCAGAAGAGAAAAAAGAATAAAAAAGAGTGAAGTATGCCTAGAACATCTAGAAAATAGTGTCAAAGGGGCAAATCTAAAAGTTAATGGCCTTAAAGAGGAGGTAGACAAAGAGATTGGGATAGAAAGTTTATTGAAAGAAATAACAATAGAGAACATTCCAAACCTAAAGAAAGATATGAATATTCAAATACAATAAGATCATAGAATCCCAAGCAGATTTAACCTAAACAAGGCTACCTCAAGGCATTTAATAATCAACCTCCCAAAAGTCACTAATAAAGAAAAGGTCTTAAGAGAAGCAAGAAAAAAGAAAAATAATATTTAAAGGAGCTCTGATACATCTGGCAGCAGACTTCTCAGTGGAAACCTTACAGGCGAGGAGAGAGTGGCATGATATGTTCAAAGTGCTGAAGGAAAAAAGTCTTAACCTGAGAATATTATATTCTGCAAAAATATCCTTCAAACATGAAGGAGAAATAAAGACTAGGCCAGACAAACAAAAGCTAAGGGATTTAATCAACACCAGACCTATCCTACAAGAAATACTAAAAGGAGTTCTTCAATAGGAAAGAAGAGGATGTTAATGAATAATAAGTCATTTGAAGGTATACAACTAAAGGGTAACAGTAAGTGCACAAATATAGAATATTATTGCAATTGTGGTGCATAAACCACTCAAATCCTGAGTAGGAAGCCTAAAAGACAAACCTATCAAAAATAACTACAACAACTGTTTGAAAGATAGATAGTATGAAAGCATATGGATGGAAACAACAAAAAGTTAAAAAGTGGGGGAGGGGATGAAGTTAAAGGGCAGAATTTCTGTTAGATATCTCTTATCTTGTTTATTTGTAAGCAGAGATGTCATAGTCTTAAAATAATTTGTTATAAAATGTTTTTTGCAAGCCTCATGGTAAGCTCAAATCAAAAAACCTACAACAGATATACAAAAAATAAAAAGCAAGAAATTAAAACAAACTACCAGAGAAAATCACTTTAAACAAAGGAAAACATGAAGGAAGTAAGAAAGAGAGGACCACAAAACAACCAGAAATTAAATAATAATATAGGTAAGTCCTTACCTATTATTAGTAGTATAACATTGAATGTGAATGGACTAAACTTTCCAATCAAAAGACATAGAGTGGCTGAATGGATTTTAAAAAACAAGATCCAACCATATGTTGTCTGTAAGAGACACATTTCACCTATAAAGACACTCATAGACCAAAAATAAAGGGATGGAAAAAGATATTCCATGCAAATGGAAAACAAAAAGGAGCCGGAATAGCTATACTTCTATCAGATAAAATAGATTTCAAGACAAAAACTGTAAAAAGAGATGAAGAAGGTCTTTATATAATAATAAAGAGGTCAATTCAGCAAAGGCTATAACAGTTCTAAATATATATGCACCTAACACTAGAGTACCCATATATATAAAGAAAATATTATCAGAGCTAAAGAGAGAAATATACTCCAATACAATAATTGCTGGAGACCTCAACAGTCCCCTTTCAGCATTGGGGAGATCATCCAGAAAGAAAATCAACAAAGAAACATTAGGCTTAACCTGTGCTATAGACCAAATGGACCTAATAGATATTTACAGGATGTTTCATCCAACAGCTGCAGAATACACATTCTTCTTCTCAGCTCCTGGATCATTCTCAAGGATAGACTGTATGTTAGGCCACAAAATAAGCATTAAAAATTTTAAAAATTGAAATCATGTCAAGTATTTTCTCCAACTAGAGTGGAATAAAACTAAAAATCAATAACAAGAGGAACATTCAAAACTATACAAACACATGGAAATTAAACAGTATGATCCAATCAATGAAGAGATTAAAAAGGAAATTTTAAAAATCCTTAAAACAAATGAAAATGAAAACAACATATTAAAACTTATAGGATACATCAAAAGCAGTAATAAGAGAAAAGTTTATAGCAATAATTGCCTACATCAAAAAAGTAGAAGAGCTTCAAAGGAACAACCTAATGATTCATATCAAAGAACTAGAAAAACAAAAGCAAACCAAACCCAAAATTAGTAGAAGAAAAGAAATAATAAAGATCAGAGCAGAAATCAATGACATTGAAACAAAAAAAAATACAAAAGATCAAGGAAACAAAACGTTAGTTTTATGAAAAGATAAAATTGACACACCTTTAGCCAGACTAAGAAAAAATGAAAGAAGACCCAAAGAAATAAAATCAGACATGAAAAAGGAAACATTACAAGTGATACTTCAGAAATCCAACGGATCATTAGTATGCAACTACATGCCAATAATTTGGAAAACCTAGAAGAAATGGTTAAATTCCTAGGCACATACAACCTACCAAGATTGAACCAGGAAGAAATCCAAAACCTGAATAACCCAATAACAAATAATGAGATAGGAACAGTAATAAAAAGTTTCCTATCAAAGGAGAGCTCAGGACCTGATGGCTTCACTGCTGAATTCTACCAAGCATTCAAAAAAGAATTAATAACAATCCTACTGAAACTATTCCAAAAAAAATCTACTTCTAAACTCATTCTATGAGGCCTGATACCAAACCAAACAAAAGACACAACAAAAAAAGAAAACTCTTAATATCTCTGATGATCTTAGATGCAAAAATCCTCAACAAAATACTAGCAAGCCAAATTCAGCGCATCAAAAACATAATCCACCATAAGCAAGTGGCTTTCATCCCAGAGTTACAAGGATGGTTTAACATACACAAATCAATAAACATGATTCACCACATAAACAGAAACAAAAACAAAGATCCTATGATCATCTCAATAGATGCAGAGAAAGCATTTGATAAAATCTAGCACCCTTTCATGATAAAAGACTTCAACAAACTAGGCATAGAAGGAACATAAAGCCACATATGACAAACCCACAGTCAACATAATACTGAATGGGGAAAAGTTGAAAGCATTCCCCCTAAGAACTGAAATAAGACAAGGATGCCCACTGTCAAAACTTCTGTTCAGCATAGTACTGGAAATCCTAACTAGAGCAGTCAGTCAAGAGAAGGAAATAAAGGGTGTCCAAATCAGGAAAGAGGCAATCAAACAAACTATCCCTGTTTGCCAATGATATGATCTTGTATCTAGAAAACCTTAAAGACTCCATCAAAAGACTCCTGAAATTGATAAATAAATTCCACAAAGTCTCAAGTTACAAAATCAATGTATACGAATCAGTAGCATTTCTATATACTAATAACAATCAAGTGGAGAGTCCAATCAAGGACTCAATACCACTCACAATAGCTATAAAGAAAATAAAATACCTAGGAATATACTTAACAAACGAGGTTAAAAACATCTACAAAGACAACTAAAAACACTGATGAAAGAAATCACAGATGACACAAACAAATGGAAAAACATCAGCTGCTCATGGATTGGTAGAATCAACATCCTTACTGCCCAAAGTGACTTACAGATTCAATGCAATCCCCATTAAAATGCCAGCATCATATTTCACAGATCTAGAAAAAATAACTCTAAGCTTCATTTGGAATAAAAAAGCCCAAATAGCCAAAATAATCTTAACTAAAAGGACCAAATCTTGAGTCATCACATTACCTGATTTCAAATTATACTACAAGGCTATAGGAACCAAAACAGCATGGCATTGGTATAAAAGTAGAGACATAGATCGATGGAACAGAATAGAGAACCCAGAAATAAAATCATCTACCTACAACCAACTGATCTTCAAAAAAGCAGACAACAACATACACTAGGGAAAGGAAGTCCTATTCAATAAATTGTGCTGGGAAAATTGGACAGCCACATGAAAAAGAATGAAACAGGATCCCTATCTCACCATATACAAAAATTAATTCAAAATGGATTAAAGACTTAAATGCAAGGCATGAAACCATGAAAATTCTAGTAGAAAATGTAAGAAAAACTCTTTTAGACATTGGCCTAAGCAATGAATTTATGACTAAGACCCCAAAAGCAAATACAGCAACAACAAAAATAAATGGAACTTAATTAAATTAAAAACCTTCTGCACTGCAAAGGAAATAATCAGTAGAGTGAACAGACAACAACCCATAGAATGGGAGAAAACATTCGCAAGCTATATATCTGACAAAGGACTGCTAAGCAGAATCTACAAAGAATTCAAATAAATCAGAAAAATAAAACTCCATCAAAAAGTGGGTAAAAGACATTAACAGTGCTTCAAAAGAAGATAGACAGATGGCCAAGAAACATATGAAAAAATGCTCAACATCACTTATCAGGGAAATGCAAATTAAAACTACAGTGAGATACCACATTAGCCCTATCAGATTGGCCATTATTAAAAAGTCAAAAAACAATAGATGCTGGCATGGATGCAGAGAGAAAGGAACGCTTATACAATGTTGGTGGGACTTCAAATTAGTACAATCTCCATGGAATACAGTATGAATATTCCTCAAAGAAATAAATGTAGGCCTACCATTCAATCTATCAATCCCACTGCTGTGTATCTACCCAAAGGAAATGAAGCCATTTTATCAAAAAGACACTTGCACTTGATTGTTTATCATAGCACAATTCACAGTTGCAAAGATGTGGAATCAACCTAAGTGCCCATCAGTTCATGAGTGGATAAAGAAAATGTGATGTGGAAGGAACTGGAAAACATTATCTTAAGTGGAGCGTCTCAGGAATGGGAAAACCAAACACCATATGTTCTCACAAATAATTGGGAGCTAATAGGTGAATACACATGGGCACAAAGCAATATAAAGGTCATGAAAAACCAAGACGGGGGGATGATGGGAGGGTAGGTGTGGGGTAAAAACTTACCTCTTGGGTACAATGAACACTATTCTGGTGATGGACACATCAAAAGTCCTGACTTAAGCATTATACGAGATATCCATGTAATAAAAACACTTGTACCCATTAATTAATATTTTGAAATTTAAAAAAATGTTGTTTTTTAAATAGTGAAAAGACAATGCACAAACTGGGAAAAGTTTTTCTAAATTGTATATCTGATAAGGGTCTTGTACCCAGAATATATGAAGAACTCTTACAACTCAACAATAAAAAGGCAAATACCTCAATTTTTAAAATGAGCAAAATATTTGAATAAACATTTTTCTAAAGAAAATATATGAATGTCTAATAAGTATGTAGAAAGATACCCAACATCATGAGTAATTGGTAAATTATAAATCAAAATCACAATCTCACACCCATTAGGATGGCTAAAATAAAAAGCTGATAGCGAGTGTTGTCAAGGATGTGGGGAGATTAGAACCCTTATGTAATGCTGATGGAAATTAAAAATTGTGTTGCCACTTTTGAAAGTTTGGTAGTTTATTAAAATGGTACAGAGTTGCTATATTGACCTAGCAATTCCACATCTAGGTATCTACCTGAGAGAAATGGAAATATGTCCACACAAAAACTTCTACGTGAATGTTCGTAGCAGCATTATTTATAATAGATATAAGCTAAATGTCCATCAACTGAATAGATAAACCAAATGTGGTATATCCATACAATGGAATATTATTTGGCAATAAAAAGGCATGTAGTGCTACTGATACAGGCTACAACATATATGAACCTTGAAAACATTGTGCCATGAGACAAAAGCTGGTCACAAAAGAGTGGATATTAAATCATTCCATTTTTATGACATGCCCAGAAAAGGCAAATCCATAGAGATAAAAAGTAGATTTTGGTTGCCAAGGACTATGGGAAGGAGGGGAGGCAGTGGGAGTAACTGCTAATGGGCAGAGGATTTCGTTTTGGGGTGGTGAAATTGTTCTAAAATAAGAGTGATGATGGTCATACAGCTCAGTAAATATACTAAAAACCACTGAATTATATACTTTAGAAAAGTGAATGTTATGGTATATGAATTATATCTCAAAGTGTTACTTTTCAAAAGGCAGCATTCACAGTTAATCTGTTTATGGTGAAAGTATATTTACATGTTAGTGGTATAATTTTTAAAAGAGAAAATAAATTAATAGATAGTTCCTGAGATCGTTTTCAGCTCTAATATTCTAGGACCCTGTGCTATTGAGATCATTGCAATGAAAAGGTAACCCAGGGAAGTTAGGGCCTAGAGCCCTGGAGCTGGGTAGGAGACATGGAGGCAGAGAAGAGAAGTAAAGGCCTGGGTAGGATTTTCATAGTCTAGGCCCTGAATTTAGCATAAGATGCTTCTAGGCCTTGGGGCCTATTCTTCCCTGCCCTTTCCTAACCTCTGGGGCCCTTCTATCCTTCAAGGCTCAGCTCTAGTATCACACATTACAGGCTGTATTCTTCAGGAAGCAGACCCTGAAATGTAATTAGAAGTGGGGGAAAAAAAACATTATTGGGGAATAACATGTGTTAAAGGAAAAGAGGAGGAAACAGGATTGAGCAGAGGGATGGCAGCAGACCATGCAGACCTAACAAAGTCTCTTCCAAATCAGCAGGGAACTCTGCAGCCAACATTTCCTATTTGAGGAGTCCTGTCTTGGGTAGAAATGGGTAGGCCCTTTACTACCAGTCACTAGCTGGGAACCCCTCTGAGAAGAACATGAATTTAGTTCAAAACTTCAGGTAGATCCTAAACAACCTAACAGCTAGAGACTGTCAGCTAACCATATTCCTTGAGGCAACAAATTTTTCCTTAAAGGGGATCTGTCAGTACCTCCAAGTCTGCCACACCTCTTTGTGAAATGTGCCTTGACTCTCCTCCCACCCAGAGGGGAGGTATAGTAATAGCTCTCTCTTGAGAGAGATAATATTCTTACTACCACTCTTGGTTTATCATTTCTCCCCTTCCCCTGAGGTTCTGAACTCTTGGAGGACAGAAACTCAATCTGAATCCCTAATGTTGAATACAGAGGAGGCTTCAGGGTAATAAAATTGTCTCGAGAGCAGGAATAGTCGAGGACTCCCAGGGACTGGAGTAGATAATTACTAGTCCACCTATATTGTCATAACTTTTTTGTACCTGATGACCCAAGATTGGAGAAGATTACTCTGTGAAGTATCTATTATTGTCTGCTGGATTTTCTTCCTACCTCTGGCTGCTTCTTTTCAGTCAACTTTGCTGCTTTCTTATGATGTCCCTAACTTTTAAACTTTAAAATTTCCAAGGGGCCAGTCTTTGGACTTAACCCCTTTTCAGTCTATCCCTTCTCTATTGATGATCTCATGGCTTTAAATATGGTCTATCTGCTACTGACTTCCAAATTTACATCTCTAGCTCAGATCTCTTCCCTGAAATCCAGACTCATTCCCCACTGCCTACATGACATCTCTGTTTTGATATCTGATATTCAAATTCAATAGGTCTGAAATTAAACTGTTGATCTTATTCCTAAAACCTGTTCCCCCTCACTCTTCCCCACTTTATTAAGTAGCAGGTCCATCATTCTTGTTGCTTAGGCCAAAAATTTGGAGTTAAATTTGATTCCTCTCTTTCTCTAGTATCTCTAATGGGTTTATCAGTAAATCAAGTCAGTTTTTGTCCAGAATCTGACTTCTCACATCAGAATGAATCTGATCATTCTGGATACTTAGATTTTTACAGTAGCAAAAATTGGTTTCCCTGCTTTTGTCTTCGTTCCACCTCCCACCCTCCAACTTCTTCTTCCTTCTCCTTCATCTCTCCAATTCTATTCCCGACATAGCAGCCAGAGTGATCCTTTCAAAATGTAAGTCAAATCATGTCACTCCTCTCCTCAAACCCTCTAGTGCTGTCCCATGGCTTCCCTTCTCAGAGTAAAAGTAATCAAAATCATCTGTAAATCTCAACTTGTTCTGATCTCCTACTTGCTCTCAAACCTCATCTCCTGACCTTTCCCCTCTCACTCTTAGCTTTAGCCATACTGTCCACCTTGTTATTCCTTGAACACTTGAAGGCCCTGCCTTAGGGCCATTGCACTTGGTATTCTGTCATATTTTCTTCAAACTTTTGCTCAAATGTTAACACACTTCAATTCTCAGTGACACATTCCCTGACCTGAGAGAAAAAGAAAGAGATTCTTCTGAAAAAGTTTGGCAAAGGATATAGATTTTTTCAATCTTACTAATATAATATGCAGTATAATAGGTTTTGATAATTAAGGGATGATTACATCAGTGATGGAAAATCCAATCATTTAACCACTGATTTCTGAAAATTGGATTTTTAATTTTTTCAGTATACGTGTGCAATGCTTGGACTATTGTAATATAAATTACGTATGGAAAATTATAATGATACTTCAAAATTATAATGATACTTCACTGTTTTTAAAAAGTTTGCAGCTATTCTGATACATAAAAAGGCATGCATTTTAATACATCATAGTGTCATCATGTTGACAGTGTCAACAAAGTGGTCTCATAATTGATCATCATTTATTAAAAGCAGTAGATTCAATAGCTTAGTGAAAGAGTCTGATGTTTCATTATTACTACTTAATTTTTCTTACAGGCCAGAGTTCTAAAAACATCAGTTCATCTCCAAGCATTGAGAGTTTGCCTGGAGGAAGAGAATTCACTGGCTCCCCACCTACATCTGCTACTAAAAAAGATTCCTTTTTTAGCAACATCTCCCGTTCTCGCTCACACAGTAAAACTATGGGCAGAAAAGAATCTGTAAGTATTTAAGGACAGTTTTCTTTTTATTTTTCATTTTCTTCTAGAGTGCTAGCAATTATGAAAGCTCCTTTAGTGCCCAGTTGTATAAAGATGTTAAAACTTTTCTGGACTAAAAATAATTATTTTATCAAAAGAATCTTAATTTTATTATTATAATTTAGTAACATTTTAAGACTATGGTCTATGTATTACACTGGGGGGAAAAGGTAGCATCAATTTAAAGTTGAATCTTACCCAAATCTCAGTCCTTTTTTCCTCTACAAATGCCTTTTTTCAAGCCTGTATTTTCTTATATCATTTAACAAATAACATTATAACAAATGAGAGATTATGACACTGGAAACAAACCAAACGTTTTTTTCCATTTTAAGTATTTCTTAAAAATTAAACATAATTGTTTTACCATTTGTTTTAAAAAGCTATACACGCTACATTTAAATTACAGCATTTTGATAGTTACTCTGTAAGATCCTTGGTATACGTTTCTCAAAAGGACATAGCTAAGGCATATCAACTGCTTTAAAAATCTGGTGGTGTCTGAAATTATTGTAAGCCAACTTTACATTTAACCACATTTTATAACAGTCATGTATTGCTTAACAACAGTTGTAAGTTCTGGGAAAAGTGTCATTAGACTATTTCATCATAGTGCAAACATCATAGAGGAACCTAGATGGTATAGCCTATTATATGCCTAGGCTATATGGTACAGCCTCTTACTCCTAGGCTACAAACCTATACAGCATGTTACTCTACTGAGTACTTTAGGCAACTGTAACACAGTGGTAAGTATTTGTGTATCAAAACATATTTAAACATAGAAAAGGTACAGTAAAAATGCAGTATAAAAGATAAAAAATGGTGCAGCTGTATAGGGCACTTACCATAAATGGAGCTTGTGGGACTGGAAATTGCTCTGGGTAAGTGAGTGAGTGAGTAGTGAGTGAATGTGAAGGTCTCGAACATTATTGTACAATACTGTAGGTAGACTTCATAAACATGGTACACTTAGGCTATACTAAATTTATTTAAAAATTAGTTTTCTTTCTTTAATAATATATTAACCTTAGCTTAATATAACTTTTTAACTTTACAAACTTAAATTTTTTTTAACTTTTTGACTATTTCATACCAACACTGAGCTTAGAACACAAACATATTATATACTTTATATCCTTATTCTATATGCCTTTTTCTGTTATTTTTTATTTTTATTGTTTTACTTTTTAAACTTTTTTGTTAAAAACTAAGACACAAATACATACATTAGGCTATGCCTACATAGGATCAGGATCACCAATATCATTGTCTTCCACCTCCACATCTTGACCCAGTGGAGGGTCTTTGGGGCAATAACACACATGGAGCTGTCATGTCCTATTGTAACAATGCCTTCTTCTGTAATGCCTCCTGAAGGACCTGCCTGAGGCTTTTTAGTTAACTCTTTTTTTATAAGTAGAAGGAGTACACTCTAAAATAACAATAAAAAGTACAATATAGTAAATACACAAATCAGTAACATAGTTGTTTATTAAGTATTATTTACTGTACATAATTGTATGTGTTATTCCACGATGTTATGACAGCTACAGTGTCACTAGGTGATAGAAATTTTTTTAGCTCCATTATAATCTTATGGGACCACTGTCATATATGCAGTCCCCGTTGACCAAAACATCATTATTGGGTACCTGACTGTGGTTCAACACCTAATATTCTGATATGAAGAACTTATCTGCTCACTAGAATAGGACGCAAATTTAAAGGTAATACAGAAAAGATCTAGCTGTGGCTGAAATGGTCCCAAATTAGAAACGAACTATAAAACCTTTGAGGGATAATCGGCCGGGCACGGTGGCTCACGCCTGTCGTCCTAGCTTTCTGGGAGGCCGAGGCGAGCGGATAGCTGCTGCTTCAGGGGTTCGACACCAGCCTGAGCACATCCTGAGCACAGTGAGACCCCGTCTCTAAAAAAAAAAGAAAAGAAAAAAGAAAACCTTTGAGGGATAATCATTTAAGGTGCGTAAAATACCACGTTATCTGTCTGTATGACTTTGTATGTCCTTGGGCAAGATACTCAGCTTCCTGGTTTCAGCCACCTCATCTGCAAAGTAACGTACTTTGCTTTCTAAAGGGAAGAGTTTACTACATGTTCTCTTGGGATCCCTTTCAATGTGTACAAATTGAGATTCTGTGGTATATAAAAGAGCCAAATAGAACTATAGTTTAAAGATGGCATCTTTAGTGCAAACATTTAGCTCTATTCCTTCTAAAACTCTGCTGCAAGGAAAATAAGAGTAGTTAGAGACAGACCCTCAAAAATAAGACAACAAGAGAGAAGACAATAGATACAAAATTTTGTTACTTGGAAAACAGATGAAAAATGGTAACTAAACAGCCTAAGAAAGTTGAACCTTAAGTCAGCAGTTGGTAAAAACCAAAGCAACAACTTGATTTAGATTGTAAAACTCTCCAGAAGCTCAGGAACTGGAAATGAGGATGAAGGTGGAACTGAAGACAGAAGAATTGGTCAGAAGTTTCCTCAAGAAGAATTAGATTCCCTTCCCTACTTAGCAGAAGACTGGAAATTTAATTCTCTGGAAAGTGTAAGACAGAGTGTCTGTGGACTGAGAGAGATCAGGCACATTCTAGTGTGGGACTACCCTATTGGAAAGGAGTGAAGAATATATTCAAATGCTAAATTTGAGAACCCCAAGCCTCTCCCACTTGCTTCTGAGAGTACCAATATGTATAAGCCTCCAGGCAGGAGATTGAAAGAGTTTTCTCTAGGCAAAAGACACACATACCCACAAACCATAAATATATTCACCTTAGGGGTTCTCCAAGGAAACAGCCAATTCACTTTATAGTGGACTCAACCATTAACAAGCTCCATTCAAACACAGAACTTCCTCTTAGCTTTTTAGTTCACACTATTTTATATGAGCCAAGAATCATGAGGCACTTTAAAGAGAGCATCTGATAGTGAAAACATTGAAAAAAGCAACTGGAAGGAAACATGGCTATGCAGGACAAGAAAACTTCAGGAAAAATGTATAATTCATTCACAGAACAAGACAAAAGAGCGATTGGAAAATAAAATATGATATCTAAAATGTAAACCTCAACAGAAAATTTGGAAGATAAAGTTGAGGAAATCTCCCCAGAAAATAAAAGATAAAACTGAAATAGAAGATAAGAGAGAAAAATATAAGAAAATTAGGGAACTGACCCAGGAAGTTCCAAATTTAAAAAAATAGGAGTTCCAGAGAGAATAGAGAAAATAAAGGAAAGGAAATAATCAAAAATACAATTCAAGAAATGTTTCCACTAATAAAAGTCTTGGATTGAAAAAGTCCATAGGATGCCCCACACAAATAAAAACAAACCTATGCTTTGATAGAGCACTGAAAAAGTTGAGAACTCTAGGAAAGAAAGAATCTCACAGATTTGTAGAGTTGAGGGAAAAGAAAGATTTCCAACAAAGATTCAGGAATTAGAATAACTATAGACTTCAAAGGTCAAATTGGAAGAACAACTAATATATTTTAACAAACTGAGAAATTTATACAACTACACATGTGTTTGGGTCAGAATTAGTGATAAGTTTATAAAAGCTAAGCTAATTTTAAGAAAAACAGGACAATTGGTAAACCCAAAGAAAAACAAAGTATGTATAGGAAAAGAAAGGTTATGATAAACCTTGTAACTGAGCTGTGATTAGAATTTACATAGACATTATAATGTAAGTCTATTTACTATTAATCTAATCAAAATCATGCTATAACTATTGAGAAGACGGGAACTGTGTGTTTACATGGGGAGAGGAGAGAGCAGGTGGTGGTGGTGAGTAGAGCTAAATCTTCATCTTCCTTCATAGGAAATAAATGGACAGTACTCTAGAGTAATCAAGAAGTAGCAATATGTTAGAGATACAGAGGTGGAAAACAAAACAAAAAATGGGCAAAAGAATTGAAAGTGGTTGCCCTGAGGAGCAGGAACTAGAAGGTGGGGTTGTGGGAACTGTTTTTCATAACAGGCCTGTAGCACCATTTGATTCATCAAGTGTTACATATATATATAACTTAGATTAAAATAACAACTAAAAATTATAACAAAAATAGATTATATTGGCATAATAAATTAGAAGGGGAGATAATCTGTCTGTGTAAAGAACATGTCTATGAAGAACCTGAATAAGGGAATAAGAAATGAGAAAGGCATATGGAGAGAGGTTTCATTTGCATTCTATCATATTTTGGTGGCATATGGATTAGTCTACAACTACTAATTAATTACTTTTCTTTATAGTGATACTATAACTTAAAACTGAGAAGTTAAGAGCAAAAATAGAGTAAGTCTAACTGCTTAACCTGCTGTGAATCATGAGACAGAATGCAAGTTATCATTCAAATTTAGTATATTTCCTAACTTGCAGGAGGAAAGTAGGCAGAAATTTTCAAGAAAAAGTTCATAGTTTTCCAAGTAATAGTTTTATCTTACTATTTTATGAAATAATGTGTTGTAGTTAATGCACTTTGCCAGTTCTCCCCCATTCTAGCCACTTAATAGGATTGTGCCTCCTTGTCCATTGTGAGCTGTCAGAGTAATGTGACTAGTAATGACATCCAATACCTAGTTTTCTAGAAGTCTATTTTAGTTGGTCATTCATCTGACTGGTAAATATATTTTCACTTGTTTCAGCACTGTTAGTTATGTTCTATAATTGTTGTCAAATTGTTTTCCAAGAATATCTTTGCTAAGGTTAAAGGATAGGGAAAATACTGAGTATAAGAAAAACTCTTAAATTGATTTGTCTGTGTAAATAAGTTATAATATTTAAGCACATCAGCCAATTAAAAGTATTCTTGCAAAATTCCTGATGAACTACAAGACACTTTGCTATGCTTGTGATAATTATTATAATACATACCAATCTTCAAAGATCTAAAGTATCTATGGTTCATAATATCTCTAAACCACAGGAAATCAAAACATGTCTGAGCTGGAAATCTCTGCATAAAACCAGATGCATAATGAGATACCCAGGGTGTTCATCCTGTACCTTTGTGACCCTTGCATGGGTCCCCTGGTAGTTTGAACATACACTATGATCATACTGACAGAATTTATTTTTGTGGATCACCAATTTATATTGGTGGATCTAGTCTTTATCATGACAAAATAACAAAAAGTAAGTGTCAGGTAAATGAAAACATATTTGAAAGCAGACTCTTACTGACTTCTTAAAGTATAGACAACTTGAACATTGCCTAATCTACTTCAGGCTGTGATCTAGAAATTGGAATTTAAGACATTATATCTGTATAAGGAATATAAGAGAGCACTCCCAATGAGGATGCTTACATTTATATTAGAGAGGGAAAAGTTAATTAATTAAACTAAATTAAATATCTCATTAACATGAGAGGCATTACATGGTTCCATGCCATATGAGCGGAAAAGAAAGACAATAGTATGGATTTAGAGGACAGACCACCATGGGCTGTGTTGGTCCAGACAAGCTTCATGAGAAAGACTTGAACCACAGACATATTTCTTCTTTCATTAAATGTAACCATTGTTTTCCCTTACAGATAGTAGTTGTGGGTATTGAGTATACAGTCAACAATGTCTGTTTGAGGATTCTCTTCTCCCTCACATTCCCTGGCAGATGTAAAATAGTTGCAATTGTATCAAGTTGCTTTGGTTAAACATAAGAGAAAGTATTATCTCAAAAGAGGCAATTTGTTGTTTATTATTTCAAATAACAGGGGTCCTGAAATAGATCTAGGGTTGGATAATTCAGCTGTTAAGTAACACCAACATCTTTCCACTCTGCCATCCTCAGTGTGTTGGCTTTGTCCTCAACTTGCTCCCATCATGTTTTCAAGAGGGTTGCCACAGAGCCAAGTGTATCACACACACACACACACACACTCCTAGAGAAGTTTACTTGGGAGTTCCCAGTAGGCTTTCTTTCCCATCTCGTTGACCAGTATTAAATCCCATGCCTATTCCTAAACCAATCTCTGGTAAGGGGAAATGTTGAGAAAGGCTCATAACAGCTGTGGTAATTTGATACGTGAATTATCCCTGAAGTATTAATTGCCAGAATGGTTTGTGTTATCCTTTTCTGAAGCATTTGCATTTGAAGTGAGCCAGTTCTGTTGTAATCAATGACGTTTTAGTGGTGGATTTTCAGGCAATTTGAATTAGATTGGTGGTTGAAAGAGTGTGGCCATCCCAGAAGGCCAGAATTTTCCTAGTTATCTGATTTTTTTTTTCAGCAAGTGATACATATTATACTTCCTAGGAACACATATTATTTGGAAAGTATTGATTAAATAGATTTCTTTATGAGCTTCTGGTTGGAATTGAAAGCTGACATCTAGAGTTCATCTAATTATAGGATTTTTTAATTTATAAATATATATTTGTAATCTCTCAGTATTTAATCAGTAATGTTAATGATAACTGGATTAAAATACAGTCTCATTTAAAATACATTCCCATTTAATATAGTTTATTGAAATGAATAGATATAAAATGAATTTAGATATCAGCAGTTTGTCTCATGATAGGAATTTTAATCTAAGGCCAAATTAGTTCAGATATTTGAAGCATAATATTTAGTAGTCATTTGACATTATATGAACGTGGTTCACAATGTGTCTGCCAATCAATAGGCTGAGGGTCAGGGAGGGTAGACTATATATCTTCCCTTCCATTTCCATCTCCATCTTTGTCCCTCACCCAATTAATGTAATTCCATTGCAAAGAAATGTAAATGTCAAAGGGAACATCATAAAAAGAAACTGTTTTCAACAGTTTCTAGTGTGACATTTTAATTTAGCTTTTGTAAACAGATTTCACAATGAACTTTTTAACATCTTTATGCTTCAATACATTTATTTTAAACCAAAAAATCTGAGGAGCCTATGAAAGTAGAATCACAGGAAATGGAGTGCTGCAATGTCCTTTGTAGGACAGTGCCCTTTGGCGTGAATGAGACATTTATCCCCCTCATGCTGGGCCTTCTTCCTCCATCATTTATCTTCATCTCCATCTTCTCCATAAAATGCAAAGATGCCAGATTGTACCCATGCTGAACACTGCCCAGGAGGCATAGACAATGGTTTGGGGAAAGCTCAAGTGCAGCAGTTAGAAAAACTTACAATCCCTGGCCAGAATTTTTGTGGGTTTGAAAATTGCTAAATTAAATACATAATTGATAGCCTTTTCTTATTTCCAATGACCTTTCTTGAAACTTGACATTTATTTCATTTATTTATTCTTTCAATGTCACATTGCCTCGGGTACAGTTATTTGTACCCTAAATGCACATGTGCATGGCAGGGAAGGAAATGAGGGCTTTGAATTGTCCCGGCAGATAGAGGTCAGCCAAGGCCAGAAGCCAGATGGTGGCATCTGTAAGGTTGTCTTCCCCTTTCCCCCTCCATGGCATCACCACCCTCTTCTACAGAGTGTCTTCCTGCTTTTAAACCTTCAGTCCCTAGCTTCTCATCATTTATCCTTTAAAACAACTATGTTGATTTTGACAGGAAGTTGTGTTTTTAACCCACTGAGCTTTAATTCCAGAATGAATGGCTTTGCTCCTGTCAGAGGAATTCTAGGCCTATTGGACAAAGGGGAAGCCCTGTATCAGGCAGGCAGCCTTCACCTTACCCCTGAAACCTTAAGGCTAAGAAACACCCTTTTGGTTGTTCATCATAGCTAGAGCTGCTGCGCCCAGAGAGTCAGTGGGAGGCTTGGGCACCTTTACCAAAGCTTCATCTTTTTCCTGAACTCTGCTGTCTCCTCTCCAAGCTTTCTGCCACAACATGCCTGTGTGTCAGTAATTCATGCACCAGGAATTACTGCAGGCAGTAAGCATCTGGAACGTCACACCTGAGAGTAGGAGAAAAGGGCAGCTGGGGGATAAGCCCAGCCCGTGCCAACTAAGCAGCATAACCTGGTCTGAGGGCTACACTTGCCTGGAGAAGGGGCATGTTTTTCACTCCCGAAAGTTCTGTACCAAAAGAGGGTTACTTTTTCTAATTAAGTGAAAAACATGTTTTAAGTTATTAAAGGCCTTGGGTTAATGAAGAAGGAACTGCAACTGTTGGAAAAATTCAGGACCTTTCTATTTGTGGCAGTGATAATAAAAGAAAAAACTTGGATGTTACCAGGAAAACATGTTAGCATTAACATGAGAATAGAGAAAAAGGGAACTTGGGAAGGTGGCTGACCAGAGACACCAGCTACCAGATCATCTCAGAAAGAAGGGAGAGTTTTAGATGAAAAAGAAAAACAAACAAACAATCACAGATTGGGTGTAATTACAAGGGAAAAGTGCCAGAACTTATAAGATATTCCACAGGAAGAAGTTGTGGAGCGGAACAAGAAGGAGCAAGATATTAGCAGAGGTAACCCAAGAGGCTGGGAGTGCAGTGAGAAGGGTAGGCAGAGCAGTTTGTTTCTCCCTCCCTCACATCGCTGGCAGTCAGCAGGCGCCCGAGCTTTCTACCCTCATGAGCCCCAAAGTGGCTGCCGTCAGTGAACTGGGAGCTTCTTGAGTACAGAGCATCAGGCTGCCAGCCGCCCTGGGGTTGCTTCCTGTCACCACAGACCCAAGCTGAGTTGGCAGGTACCATATTGCTTCTCTACCCACTGTGTGCCTTTGTCCTCCCCATGGGGCCTCACCCCTCAGTTTTTATCTTGCTCATTCCCACACAAACATTTCCCAACTCCAGACTGCAGGAACCCCAAAGGGCCAATGGGTCCCAGGAGATCTGCATGACCCCAGAGCCTGGACATTCTAGGCAGTCTGCCTTCGGGAGAAAGGGACAGAGACAAGCAGAGTGCTAACTTTCCTCCATTCAGACGCTTTTCCTCTCCTTCCCCTCCCCCACCTGCAGCTGCGAGAGACAAAGAGAGAGGCTTGAGCTGGGGCTCTCCGGAGCTGCTGCTTTCCCTCTGTTGGTGCATCCACCACGCTGGGGCTTCCACAGAGAGAGAGGCTCAAACCTTTCCTCTTAAAGACCTGCTGTGGACTAGCGGGTGCTTGGACTGTGAGCTCCCTGCTCACCAGCCCTCCAGGTGCTGCTTATCCCACTGCTCCATCAGAGCAGGGCACGCCCTGAGGCAGAGGAGCATCAAACCTGCCTGTGTACCTCTCAGGCAACTGGGGACCAGCATGCTGCCTCCAGGCAACTGGGGACCAGCATGCTTCCTCCTGGCACAGGGATTGATCTTCAGGGACCCAAGGACAGGCCCACAGGCCAGATCCTGGACCCCCAGGACTCGATTATGTTACTGGGGGGAACAGAGGGGAGATTTGTGAACTCATCTTGGGAGGCAAGGGAACCTGGGTGGGCAGAACTGAAAAGGACGCAGTGTGGGTCCCAGCCACAGCACACTCGTGGAGTGCCCCGCCCCCCACAGGAAAGGCGCACTCGGCCCAGGGCGAGATCCTGGACAGGGAGGCTCCGGGGCTGGGTGCAGCTATATGCAGTTTTCTGCATGCACCCTAGTGTTTCTTGAGGATATTGTATATAAGCAAATGTGAAATTTAAGTTAGGCTCAGTTGTTCCCTGATACATCAATCTCATTGCAACAAGTTCACATTTTGAAAACAAGCATTATAACAGAACTGACTCTACACAGTTTGACATGCAGCTTCTGAATTCAGTGGGTTGGAGGAATGAGAATATAGAAAGATGATACTCTATATAATGTTTTTGTTCTCAGTTAAGTGAATAATAGTCCCATGTTAATTAGAAATTTTAGAGTCTCTCCGTGTTATTAATGGTCACCTACAGCTGAAGTATTTCATGGCAACAACTTGTGCACTGTATATATCTGACTCCCCATGAGAATTCTGCAGCGGCCCCTTCTCCTTAGGATTAATCCCTTAATTTTGAGGCATGGCCTGTAGGGCCCTTTAAGATCTCCCCCTGTCCATTCTTATCATCAGTCCTCCCTCCAGATCTTCCCCGGGACCCGAAGAATACACTGTTTCAGTTCCCTCAAACCAAGTGTGCTGTCTGTCTCATACTTCTGTGTTGTTTTCCTCTGCTGTGTCTTCTGACCAGAATGATTCATGTGGCCACAAAGCTCATAGAGCTCCTTCCAGTCCCAGCCCAAGCACCTTGTGTCCCAGCACTTGCAATGCTGAGGCCCTAGGTAAGCCAGGGCCCTAGTTAAGCTGCAGATTCTTCCCTCCCCTCCCCAAACCAAGAGAAGCGTCATCTTCAGATGGAGAGTGCCCTATGTTATCTGCAAATGCTTGCTCTGCTCTGAATGTCAGAGAACTACTCGTGTTTACTTCTAAGGCTCTTGCAGGCACTTGTCTCTGTCACTGTATCCTGTGCCAGATATGGTGTCTGGCACTCGGTAAACGTTTAGGAATAAATGAATGCTATTGAGGGGTTTTTGTGTTGGGTAAGTATTCAGATGTATTAGGCTTCACTCTGGCGTCCTCTAGAGCCTGAAAAGTTGCCTCATTTCTCAGCAGCATTTACCAACCATTTATAAAAAAGCTAGTAGGAATTGGTATTTAGTAAGAGATAGGGTTTCTATAAATTAATTTGAGGGATGACTTAACAGAAGTGTGATAGGCATATGAATAAACTAGGTAATTTAGAGAATTATTTCCTTCTCATCTTTTTTTTTCTTTCTAAAAGTCTCCAAATTAGTAATCTTTATGTTAAAGAAAAGAAATATCAGAGCTCTTCCAACACTTGTGTTCCTTTACCAGTTGTAACGTAAGTATTTCTTAAACCATGCTTGATCCTCAGTTTAGATTTGCCACAGGGTGCACTTTTTTGTTTGTCTCTATTGGGGCGTTATAGAGGTCAGTTAGCCCAGAGAATGGTGGTACAAGTGTGTGCATTTCATCCTCACACGGGTCAGTTAGCTTTACCATAAGAAAAACAACCTTGGCCAAGGCCCATGTATCTGGGTCAACCATTGTGCAGATGCCTACTCTCGGTGCCAGGAGCAGCAAGGGCGAGCACACAGATGGTTTTGCCCGGCCAGCAACACTATGAGAAACTCAGCTGGGAGCCCTGGTGCTGGCTGGGTGGTTTCATCAGCTGGTCTGATCACGTGTAAGTGGAGAGGGGGAAAAAGCCCTTGTTAAGTAGCGTAACATCTGTGCTAATTGTCTTGCTGAAGGAAAGAGCTATATGGGTTTACAAAAGATTGGTCAGGTTGGCCAATTATAAAAATATAACATGGAGATGACGCCTAAAAGTCCAAAAGATAGAGGAGGCATTTCTCCACAAATGTGATTTAATTAGACTTTCATACACAAGCCCTTCTAAGAAGACACCTCTTTCCCCAGGTTTTTCCCAGTTAAAATGTTCAAAAGACTGGCAACTACCTTAACAACTGTGCTTAACACTTTTATACCTTTGAATTTTTATAAGGCTAATAAGTCAAGACATACTATATGCATATAATTATTTAAAGGAGACGTTACAGGACTTTTGCAAATAATAAAGTTTACAAATATGCAAGTGAGGTTTTATTCTTCCTCTGGTTACACCTATGTGAGGATAGTCCTAATTAAAGATTTTATTTTAATTTCCAGTACATTTATTCCAGGATTATAAGCTTTCGACTTACTTTAGAATTTGTAGCACATGATTCTGTTTTCTGGCACCATTCTTGTCTTTTCTGTTTATTTTTATTTTTTTTGTAAGCAACTTCTAGAAAGGCAAAGTTAGATTAAAATAGCTCACAATGTTGAAACAGCAATAGGCATAAAAGCATGTTTCTAAAGGCTAAAAGTTCTTAATAAATATTACTTACAATTTTTATAAAAATATCTTCAGAAAATCAGGGATGAATTTAAATACTGTGAATTATGGAAGTGTTTTACCATTTCCTTTTCATTGCATTCATGTTTGAAAAGCATCCTTTATTCTCAGATACTTGTACACAGCCTCCGTTTATCAAAAGTTACAGAAGAGAGCATGCATAATCCAACAAAATTAATTTATGTTTCACTTGTGTTTTTTAATAAGCAATTTATAAGTGCCTGTGTTTACAGTAGAATAAATTGATACCTAATGGTCTAAGCTCTATTTAGCTCTAAATAGAATAATGGAGCCACTCAGCACAGAACTAATTCAGGGAGACTGGAAAGCTCTCTTGGAAGCTTGTCACCCTGCTTTTCTCCTCCCTGCATCCTACTCCATGTTGAGAAGAGGTCTTTTGGACTGTTACCAAATATGCATCTAACCATGCAGCCATCTGTTAAAACTGCCTTAGAGCAGGGAAATAGTATTTCACAACCTTCCCAGAATGGGAAGCTGTGTTCAGAAGTAAATAGGAGAGCCTGAGATGGCACATCTCAATCCTTGCCATTCAAATTGTGGTCTAGGAACCAGCTACATAGCATCCCCTGGGATCTTGTTAGAAATGCAGAATGTCAGGCCCTACTGCAGACCTACAAAATTAGAGTATGCATTTTAACAAGTTCCTCGGGTGATTTTTGTGCACATTAGACAGAAAAGAATTGATCTTAGTAAGATTGATTGAATACCAAATCAATACTGAGATTTTCTACATATAAAGCAAGTTTAAAATATATCCTATTGTGAACATGCTCTCTTTGTAGAAGATGGCTAAGTCCTAATGGTTATAGGATGTTTTCCATGTGTGTCTCCTGTTCTAATACATTTTACATATATTAGTTCTTTTAATCCTCAAGCAGTGCTATGAGGTCACTGCTATTAATATAAATACCTCCTATTTGAGTGGCTGTGGTTAGCTCCATCTACAAAAAAAAAAAAGTTACTAGTTATGACTGGACAATGGGAAATTTCTGCCTTATCAGATAGAACCAAAGAATAAAATTGGGTAAGAAACCAAAATCTTTTTTTTTTACTCCCTCAATAAAAACTATGAGTGGTAGGTTGGGTGCAGTGGCTCACACCTGTAATCCCAGCAATTTAGGAGGCGAAGGCAGGAGGATCAGTTGAGGCCAGGAGTTCTAGAGCAGCCTGGGAAACATAGTGAGATCCCATCTCTACAAGAAATAAGAAAAATTAACCAGGCATGATGGCACATGCATCTGTAGTCCTAGCTACTTAGGAGGATTGCTTGAACCCAGAAGTTGGAGGCTGCAGTGAGCTATGATGGGGGCCACTGCACTCTAGCCTGGGCAAGAGAGCAAGATCCTATCTCTAAAAAAAAAATAAAAATAAAATAATTATGAGCAGCAGCTAAAGAGGAAAGAGGAAATTTTCTTAATTTTTTTGAAACTTATATGCTCTATTTTTAAAATATTTATAATACATACTTCCCACCCACAGCAAGCACATGATCTGAATTATTCTAACCTACCAACACCTGACTTCAAAAAGAGATTTGGAACTCTTTTACATGTAAACCAATGAAGAGAATGTGGAGTTGATATGTAATTTGTCAACTTCAGGGATAAGCTGTAAGTGAATTTGCAGTCTGATAGAGTAAATTTTTGCATGGAAAAACAAAGGTTTCTCCCTGTACTTCTTGTGGCCCTGCCCTACAGCTCTTTTGGGGCTGCTACAGAGAAGGGGTTGGAATGGTCTCTATCTGTTAGGGCCGGCTGAACAGCAGCACGATCAGAGAGGAGCTGGCTTGGCAAAAGCCTGGCTCACCTGGCCACCCCCATTTTAAGGCAGGCAGTTTTTAACTTTATGAATTATAAGGAGGCAGTATTCTTTAATGTAGTGGTTTTTATTCAACTCGCTAAAGGGGAAAAAAAGGAATGAAGAGTCATACAAAATCCTGTTTAGATTTTAGTGTCTTTGCTATAGGCTGAAATAGTCAAGAAGGAACATTACAATTGCAGAAGGACATGGGGTAGAAGGAAAGGTCTCGGTGATTGTCATGAAAACCCATCCTCTCAGGACAATGCCAATGTCCCCTAGTAGTAGAAATCTCAATGGTAGGACACTGCAGTGCCTCAGTGACTGAGAAACCAGGAAGCCTGCTAGTTTGAATTCTGCCGGCCAGCTACCTAGCCATAGAAAAGTTTATTTAGTTATAAAAAGAAGGGGTTGAAATAAATGATCTCTAAAGGTAATTCCAGGTTTGAAATGATATAATTTGATAGCATAAATTTGACACCTTGAGCTTTGAATTTCTGTTCAAAATTTCCAAAGGCCATTTCCAGTCACAGTTTACATGTTTGTTTACATCCTGTCCAAAAATGGGCACTTTTATTTACTGGGGAATTTCATAAGCTTCTTTATTTTTTAAGAATCTTTAAGAATTACATTCTTTTAAGCAACCCATAAAGAACATCATCCATTGATGTTCTCACTTTAATAGTGTAGAATGAAGCCCTTTACCCTGGAAGTAGTATACTACCCAGGGTTTGCATACTGGACAAAATATTGTAATTACTTTTTTTTTTTTTTACAAGTTATATCATTTAAAGTTTTGGGTTTTTTTACTGTTTAGTGTTGTTTAAAATGCAGAGTTGTTTAAAGTATAAAGTGTTTAGAGTTTGATCTGGAATCAATTTTGGTCATTTAAAAATATTAACACCTCTTTTTTCTCCCTGATAGTCACCATTTACTTCTTTTATTTCTTGTCTATTATATTATTTGCATAATTTGATTTTCTAATTACAAAAATATGATCCAATTTCATTGTATAAAATCCAGAAAAAATAGAAAGAAGGGAAAAATCACCCGTAATTCCACATTTGAAGAATAACCAATATAAACTCTTTAGTGGCTATCTTTCTATTATTCTTTTCTATGCATATACATATTTTTTTTTTTGAAATCAGAATCATTCTTTACCAACTACTTTGTAACCTGTTTTCCCAATTAGTATATGATAGGTTATTGTTGAATGTTCTCCTACAAGAACATTTTTAAAGGACATTCTGTCTGTGAATGTCCCACAAGTTACCCAAGTCACCTATCATTAGACATTTAGGATTTGTGTAGGGTACATGTTACCATTGAATGTGTCATGAATATCCTGGGAGTTATGTTTTTGCATGTATTCATAATTCCTTAGAATTAACTGTCCAAGCTTATATTAAAATCTAGCAAGAACAACAGAATTAACATTTATTGAGTGTTTGCCATGTGCCAAGCACTGTGTGAAGTTTTTATCTGGAAAATCTCATGTAATTCAATTCTCCAACAGACGTAGGATGTAGAAACTATTATCACTGTTTTATAGACAGGAAACGGGCTTAAAGGGCATTGCTATCTGGCCAGGTCACAGAGATGGCAAGTGTTAAGCCTAGTATATGCTGATTCTAAGGCCGGTGATTTATGTTCCAACTTGTTCTCCAGCATGGCTGTACTGCTTCACACACATCACTTATTTTAATACCCCTAAAAAGTCTTCTTTGTGCTCCTCTTCCGTTTTTTCTGGTGGTGTCTTCCTCTGCTGATACCATATGCTTCTAGCTTGGATTTCATTCACACCATGTGTGTGTGTTTTGCCCTTGTGTACACCACAGCTTCCTCAGAACATCCGTGGCCTTCCCAGTTTTTCTCCTTGAGACTTTCCGTTTCCTTCACTTCCCACTTCTTGTTCACCCATCTGCTCAAGAAAGACTGGGCGTCTTTCCTGTCTTCTGGTTGCTATATTTAGCCTGTTCCTGCTGCCTACAGTCAGTGTTGGTTCCCGTGTCTGTCTCTCTTGTGATCTGAGGACACCCACTTAGAAACTATTAGAAGCTAAGCAAGACTCCACTTCAGTGCCTGTCCTGCCCCTCTGTTCTCCTGGGGCCTGAATTAGTCCATGAACAGAGATACTGCTGTAGCCCATGGAATCATCTATGAGCATGGTGTGCATTAGGGGCGGTGGCCACAGCAGTCTGCATGTCAAACTCCAACCCCTAAAACATAATTATCTAATATAAAAATGAAATAGGGATGAATGGGAAGGGAAGGGAAGCCTTGCTCCAAACCTCAGCCCCTGCTATTCCCCACGTTCCTGCTCAACTCAATACCTGGTTTTTGCCCAGCACCACACTTTCCTGCCTCCTAAAACATCTCTCCTCATCATTTCATCTGCCTCCTTCTTCAAGACCCCTCAGAAATGCTACTGCTTTCATTTCCATATTCACAAATTGGACATCATCTTCCCTTCTCAGAATTTTGAAGAGTCCTCTCTCATGGTTTTTTTTTGTTTGTTTGTTTTTGTTTTTTTTTTTTTTTGAGACACGGTCTCACTCTGTCACCCAGGCTGGAGTGCAGTGGTGTGATCATAGCTCACTGTAACCTCGAATCCTGGGCTCAAGTGATCCTCCCACCTCAGCATCCCAAGTACCTAGGACTATAGGAGCACCCTACCACACATAGCTAATTTTTTAATTTTTCATAGAGACAGAGTCTCGTGTTGCCCAGGCTGATCTTGAAGTCCAGGCCTCAGGTGATCCTCTTGCCTCAGCCTCCCAAAGTGCTGGGATTACAGGCATGAGCCACTGTGCCTGGCCAACAGAATTTATCTTACTCTTCTCTTGGGCTTTATGTGTAGGTTTTACCTTCCTCTAAACCTATAGAAGTCAGAGTCCATGTCTCATTTGTTATTGTATTTCTCACGAGGCCTGCCACAATGCAAATGAATATATTTGTTGAATAAATTAATGAATGAGTGAATAAATAAACTATAAAAGCTTGTCCTATTGTAAACCAACAAATAGCAGAAAGACATTGAGTTATTTAGTAAAATTGATACATAAAATTCATATATTATAATGTAAACTGATCTATAATATCTGAATAGAAGTATAACGATGTGTCAGCTATTTGGGGGGTAATGGTGGTAGAAACACCACTTTGTAAAAGGCAAATTCAAAAAACTGTTTCTTCAGATTATTCAGTCAAAATGAAAATCATTCAGCAAACAATAAAACAGAACACAGCCAGTCATACCTGAATGTTTTTGAAGGAAAATAAGTTTGTAAGCAAGTTAGAGTTAGGCCTCAACATTCATTACAACTGGTAAGGCTTTGTTAAGGGAAACGGAGATACGGGGTTATTCATTGGAAGGACCATAGTAACTGAGCATAAGAAGAGCGTGCACAGAGGGAAGAAACGGGAGCAGTGGGCCTAGTGACTTGAGTTTTCAAATCGCTATCTAAACCTTAGCATACACTTCCAGACAATGTCGCTTACAGAGGAGCAGACCATGTTTTATGGAGGAGATAATGAGAGTCTCTACCTTATAGGTTTGTTGTGATATTAAATATGAGTGACCTTCATCCTCTGGTCCTTCCCTACAGGGCTACCAAATACAATTAGTGATGTTGCGCAGTGTAGTCTCCATGTGGCCCAACTTCATAATCCTCTGTCAGTTTCTTGCCTTACACATTAATTTGCTCTCCAGAACTTAAGACAGTGATGGGCTCTCAAGCTGTAATTAATCTTTCTAGGCTAAAGAAAGAAAAAGGTTTTAAAATCAGAAACCAGTATTTTCCAACAGTATATCATAAAACCTTGTACTTAAAATGCATTTCTCTGTTTTAACTTGATTATAAAACATTTTCAAAAAGAAAGAATTATATTTATCGAGTACCTATTCTGTGCCAGACACTGTGCTCTCCATGTGTTCTTATTTTGTGCCTCCCCCAATCCTGCCAGGTGAGGGTGAATAAACCAAGAAATTAAGGAACTTTTCCAAGATTATACAACTAGGAACTGGCAAAAATAGGATTTGAACCCATGTCTACTTCCGAATTCTATCATGCCCCACCATACCCACTCCTATAAACAGAAGGCAGAACATAGATACAGAAGTAAATATGAAAAGCATATCTCTTCAGTGTCTTATTTACACATAAAAATTAAACTAAGTGGTTGCTTTCATAATACCTCAAGGCAGTTAGCCAAGCCTTTGTTTTTATGGAGACACATTTAATGAAATTTGTTTTTATGAGGACAAATTTAATGAAAACAAATAAATAAAGCTGTCAGTGTTTAAAGCATTGTTAGTTGGGAAGAGTGTGGATCATGAGAAGTTAAGATAGAAATGTAAAGTCAGTTCCTATAATTTTAGAGGCTTGATTCTTGGCTCTTTCTTTTATCTGTAATTATGTAATATAGTGAAGAATAAATGACAAGCCACCCTTTTTCCTCCAAGTGATTCCATTTCTATTTATAAAGTCTGAGTGATAGTTGAAGAGTTTAGGAATGTTTTAAGATTAAGCAAACTCTAGAGGGATAATATACTGGATTTCAAACTTCCAAATGGAGGAGGTTCTTGGCCCTCAACCTGCTTCAATCAGAGTAGTCTTCTTTTATCTCATATTCTTAGCTTTTGTATAAGCTCTCCTTTGAAAAAGAAGGTTTGAATGATTGAAAGTTACCTTTTTATACATTGTTTCTATTGAGACAGTCATATTCTGTTTGTATTGAGATTTACTTGGGTTTTAGGCATGCAAGATGCTCTTCAGTTGCTGCCAGAGCCCTAAGCCAAATTGCAAACTTGGAAATTTGTGTTTTTATATCCCCGCGTATTCACCCAGCAAGTGCCCTGGGCTGCCATGCTCTTAGGACCCCCACCTACACTGCACAAGTTAGAGGGCCCCAGTCCCATCACACTCTATTACAATAATGTTCCTACTAGAACAGTGAAGTACTCTGAGAAAGAGGCCCTCTTATTCATTTTATTCCGGGAGGAAAGGAATTGATGATGGCCATCTTTGGAGACTAACCACAACCATAGTTAACCAACAGATGTAGCTTTCTTTCTCTAATTCCTGCAGTTTCCTGATAGACCAGTGAAATTCAAGCCTGTGCAAAAACAAAGAAGGAAAGGAAGTAGAAAAATGCCCTGAAACACCTCGTCCTTTTCTACCTTAATGCTCAGCTGAAGAGTTAGGAAGGCAGCGCCATCTCCCCACAGTCCCCTGGAATCATCCTTTGGTTGAGCTGCTTAGGAGAGGCTGCCGCACTTTGTAGCATATGAAAAGAATGTGGTTGGTGCTTGTGTAATCTTGCAATGATCATTTCACAATAATTATTTTTTTTTTTAGAGACACTGCTATATCCGTTTTCTGTGTTAAGATTTCAATACCTATTCCTAAGGGCTGGTTCTCCAGGCAACATTTAAAAACAGTAGTTTTCAAGGCTGCTTATGTGTATTGTTAAAATGGAATATACCTACAAGTAACCTTTTCAACTATTAATTTTCATGTACAAGTCAAATCATACTTATTCTCTAAGAGAAAGGATACCTCAGTAGGTTTTTCTTTCCTTCTTTTTAATGACACAAAGGAGTCTTATGTGAAAGGACAAGCATCTAAGACTGGAAAATTGATTTTCCAGCCTACTCCAGCTCTGGCAACATCCTTTCTTCCTGTTCTATCTAACTTGGTTTAAAATATCCTAAATGATAAAGATTATTCTTTTTCTCTGAGAAAAACTCCCATAGTCTTCTAAATTTCCTTCGGAAAGTTTTTACATATATTATCTTTTCTCTTTTAAAAAAAGATTTTATCCTTTTGTTACAGTTAGATTGTTTTTTACCACTTAGCTAATTACTCAACCCAGAGTACTTTTTCCTAGAAACAAATAAATAAAATACTCTAGTGTCATATCAAGAGAGGAAATGTAAGAGCAGCTACTTATGGGCTGCTGGGGCAAAACTTTTCCAAGTGCTCTGGGAAATCTCACATTTCAAGTGATTATCATTGTCTAGGAAATGATGAGATTTGTCTTATATAAATGGAAATTTTTGGTTTCTTAAATGTGTGTGAGGAAAAAAATGTGGTATTTTTGTACCAGCTGCCTAGGAAGTATGGACCAGTAAAATCCAATTTGCCCTCTAAATTTGTGTTGCTCAATACTTATTGAAGATATTTTATGTACTCTTTAATACAACGTTGTATGTGCAAACAGTTCCACGTGGCACAAAGCTAGAATTCAACTAGGAAAAGTCCAGATTTTTAAAATCTCTATTTTACACTTTTTCTGTTTTGTCGGTGGTGACAGTGGTGAGTTTGTTTTTGTTTACTCGTTGTTTTCTTTTGCTTTGTCTAGATTTTAATAAAAGATTGTGCCTCCTGAAAATAGTCCAGAACATTTAGTGAATTGGGGGGATTTTATTTTATTTTTTAAGTTTCCATATCTTTATCCCTTTCATTTTAGGAAGAAGAATTAGAAGCCCAAATTTCTTTCCTTCAAGGACAGCTGAATGACCTGGATGCTATGTGCAAATACTGTGCAAAGGCGATGGACACTCATCTTGGTGAGTGAACTGCATTGGCCCTGGGAATGATGACAGTCATAACAGTAATAGCCACCAGTATCATTGTGTGCCTGGTCCTGTGTTAGGCTGTTTACATGAATTATCTCATTTAATCGTCACAACAGCCTTATAGTAGAAGCACTGTTACTCTCCACATTATACAGAGAAGGAAACTTAAGCACAGAGGGATGAAGAAAATGCCCCCAAGATTATATCAGTAGTTATGTGGAGTAGAAATTCAAAATCAAGCAATTTGACTACAGATTTCAATTTCTACTGCTACACCGCCCTTCGTAAATGTCTATCTACCTCAGACCAAAATCAAATGTTGAGCTTTCAAGATCAAATAATCAGCTGTACTGCTGTGCCAACCTGCCTGCAAATCACTAGTGTGATTATTATTTTGACAATGCTTTCTTTATATTTTTTAAATATGTATTTTTTAACCACCTGCCTGAAATGCATTACTTTTTCTTCTTACTGTGCTTATATTCTAAGAAATGTCCTAGTTTGAAGTTCAGTTCACATGTGAGTTATACATATGTCACATTAGAAAGTTTTCAGGCACTGTTCTACATTTGTAAAGGTTCTCTATTTTGTATTAGAAATGGTCTCTGCTAGCTCACGTATGCATCATTTCGGTAACCTCATGCTGCATGCAAAAGCTTTTGTCTTGCACATTGTTACTATTTTTCAGGTCATTTATAAACATCCTTTCCTTCTCCACTCTTCAGGGTCTAACATTTGTAGTTTAGGAATAAATTAGGAAAATAAGACATGTACTCTTATGGAAATGGCCAATGTGCTGCTCTATAATGTGGAGAAACGGCAATACCAGGTACTGTAAGAAATCAGGATGCATCTTCCCTCTGAGGAGAAACCAGAGAGAATCCACCAAGGCCTCCAGGGCCTTCACTGGAGGTAAACTTTCTACCTTCAGACTCCAATAAGCTCTAAGTCCGTTGTTTAGGTCATGAGTCCATTACAAGTGACCAAAATGGCTAAACCATACTGGCTCAAGCTAGTAATAAATGTTCTCTCAAGAATTTCGAGAGATGCTGATCTAAGTGGCTGCCTGCCCTCCAGTGTCTTGTTAGCAGCTGGATCGTGTTCTACCCTCAGCCTTATTTCTACTCTCTCAACCACTCCTTCAGGGAAAGGATTCACAAAGTAAAAACAGCAGGAGAAACCCTGGTAGATGATTGACAGGGTAGTCTCTCTCATCACAGCAACAAATGTTACCCTTGTCACATCTGATTCCACCACCTTCTAAACTCTGTTTATATGTTGTTTAATGGTCAATTTTAAAAATTTGCATAAACCTAAGTTTATATGAATCTCATATTATCTAATATCACATTTTAAAATGCATCAGAAAAAATAATATAAATAATATATGTTACATGACTAATTTTGCTTAGTTATTTAAGTATAATTTTAATTTTAAAGTGTGCATGTATGTCTGTATAATTTTTTCTTTTCTGGCTACTTGGGTGACCTTTTGCATTGCTTGATTTTAGTTTTCACCAAAATAGGAGAGCAAAGAAGTGAAGTAATTAGGAGAAAGATTTCCTTGAGCGCTACAAAATCCTGTTAAGAAACTTCCAAGTTGTTTGGTATACACAGAAGCTTTTAAGGCAGCTTTACTTAAGCCTCAGAATTTTCAAACAGCTTTTGCTCTGACTTTGGTCTTTCAATCCACACTAAAACAGCCTTTTCTTATTGTATGGGAGAGGGAAACACTTTAATTAAAATGGAAAGAAAAGCCCATGCCAGCTGTGAATTTTCAACTAACCACAAAACTAGATTTGTTTTTGTGTGTACGTTTCACTTTCAGCCAGAATCCCTTCACATAGCTGTCTACTTCTTTTCCCCATATAAATAGCATGACTGCATATTTAAAGTGGGGTTGAGGGATGCTCCAAAGAATTCTGGGTCTCAGGGCCCTCAGATGCATTTCAGTTCATCTGCATAATATAATAGTGATATATTAAGGAATGCTCCTATATTATAGGTAACTTTGATTCTAAGCAATGATTTGAGGAAAACACAAAGGTTAATTTAGGTAAAGGTCTTGATTTAGTTTTTGACTTATCATGCTTCCTTAAAAAATTATTTTAATACCCTAGTATTTTTTCCATCTGATATTTTTCTATTTCCGATTATTAAAGGAGAATGAAATTGGAACAACTGAAATATCCATTAGTAAGGGATTGAATATAATATAGTAATACAATCTTCATAAAGATTAAAATGCTTTTTTATTTATTAACATAAGGAAATGTTCATGACAGATTATTAAATGAAAAAAGCAGATGGTAGAATGGTATATATTTGATATGAAAATACTATTAACAGTGGTTGCCTAGAGAGAGAAAGATTGTAAAAGGACTTTCTAAGGGACCTAGTCTTCCATTCTTAGAAAATATAAGACATGCGCTGAAAATCTGCAGATGGCTTAAGTGCATATAACTAACATCTGTATACACAGCAGGCAAGAGTCCATTGGTGAAGTGGTATCCGAGAAGGAAAGACAACCTCATGTGGCAGCAAACAGACCTAGGGTTGAATCCAGCCTCTGTCACTCAACTCAGCCTGTTTATGAATGTGTTCTCATACATGAAATGGAGATTAAAATACCTGTCTTGCCAGTTTGTTGCCAGGTATATTTTTAAACCCTAGCATAGGGCATGGCCCAAAGTGGGTATTCAGCACAAGTCATCTCTTCTTTCCCTTTAACTCTTTAACTCTCTCTTCTCAGGGAAGAATTGAGAGGTTCACCCAGCCCATGGCCATAGTGCTGAGCAATGACTTGTCCAGGGCCCCACAACTAGTAATTGAAAAGCTGGGACCAGTACCACTTTTCCCAGCACCCAACTGAATATTCCGTTATCAAATAATGCAAAACAGTGCTAGAATTTTGGGTGTGCTGGTTCTAAGGTTAGGTGTGTGAGCTCCTTGAGCAAGAATAACTTTATCAGAACTTGATGCACCAGCACTTCAAGACATGAGGTGTGCTGAGCCTCCATTATGCGAGAATTATCTCAGAAACATATTCTAGGAGTTATTTCTCTGGATCCTTCCCTAATGTTAATTATTTTCACTAAATTCCATTCGTCTCAAGAGAATTCCATATCACCAGTTGTTTTCCTCAGTCATGCAATAAATATCTTAAAATATCAAGTACTATTCAAGGCTGTTTTTATAACTAATAGCAGAACCAATATAGGGAGAAGCCTCTTGCGTAAAAATTATTTAATGGTATTTGTTCCAATGGCCCTTTAATTAATTAAGTAAATGATAGAAGCCAAATTGACAGGTTAGTGGTACCTCCTCATGGTTCTGGAACCCAAAACTGAAGGGATATTAGTTCTGTCAAAACTCTACCAAAATTCTAATTTTATTTCCTCCACATAATTGAATTGTTTGAATTCAAAGATTCAGAGATAAGAATCGAAAATGCGTGTTTCATTAAACCTAAACTTTCCTGTCAACTTTAGAAGAGTTTCTTTATGTGTTGATTTTTCTGTTGCTATGGTTACTTCCCTTCTTGTCGTCCTGACAGTTGAGTTGAAAGCCATTGACAGTATTAATCTCTGTGGCTGAGCACAGGCTATTTTTAGATTTGCTATACTTCACACATAATTGCACGTGGGCGAGCAGCCTACACTTGTCTGATCTGTGAGCAGCTGGGCTGAACTGCCAGCTGTTTACAGGGAGTACATGAGGTGCTCACCCTCCTGCTCTGAATAAAGGTGTTTCCGTTCATCTGTTTGGTATTTAGACACTTTGGTTTCCAGCAGCTTGCCCTTTCATTGGTGGTTCATATAGATAATGGGAGGGTTACATACAGTGAATTAAGCAAAATTCGATTTCCCATGCTCTTGTTGAGAGTACTGTAGCTCATAGGATCTTAGAATATTAAAGATGTAAAAACCCTAGAAGTCATCTCAGCTGTTCTTTATTTCACAGATGAGGAAACCAAAGCCCAGGAAGGATGAGTGACACAGCTAGCTAGCAACAAGAGTCCAGACCTGAATCCAGCCATTGGCTTCTCTTTCACTGATGATTCTACTGAGGCCAAACTTGAATCAGTAGTTGGATTTCAGATCTGCTATGTTATGGACACATCATTACTGATTTTGCACTTGTCATAATATTTATGGAAGAATTAGCTGAAAGAGGAGGCCACTTTTGAAAATCAGTTTATTTGCCTCTGTAAGAACATTGTAAATCTGATTTTCTGATGTTTATAAAAACAACTTTCAATGGATGTCTTTGGAGATGTTCAATAAGGCAGTTAAATAATAGCATTTGAAAAAAATGAGAAGGAAAATATGATCACCAGCTTTCTCTCTGTCAGCTACACTACGATAAAAGCTTTTTATGATTACTTTAAGAATCTTAAATACTGCTTTTAATTATATGTGGCAGAGTATTCTATAGAAGGAAAAGATACACTTCCCCTGAAGCTCTTGTTAAAAATGAGAATTCTGATTCAGTAGGTCTGATGTGGGACCTGAAGTTCTACATTTCTAACAGGCTCTTGGGTGGCCTAGGCCCTTAACAGACTCCAAGGAGTAAGGAGCAAGAGAACTTAAAATTACTTGTGCATAATTCAGTGAACGTATTTATAAACATATTAATGTATTTATTATCCCACACTTCAGGTATATGTGCACCTAAATCCTGGGCAGAAAGCTCATCACCTCCCTTGTCCATCTGATGTAGCTTACAATCCCCTGAAATTCAGATGTTCTTTTTCCACCTCTCTGAGCTCGTTCTATTCTAGTTGAAGTCTTTCCCCCTGGTTTTAGAAGACTTGAAACAATTGGTCAGCCTCTTACTTATACCCCCTCTATGCCTATTTAGAAAAACTTAGCAAACTATGCACTAGTTTATCCCTCCCCAGGCCAGGATACCACCACTCCAATAATAGAGCCTCAATACAGACTGTCCATCTTTCATCTTTTTTTTCCTGTTTTCTGGTTCTTTCTCATTTTCCCATATGATTTTCCACAGGAGACCCAAATTGAATCCCATGCCCTCTCTTTTTTTAAAATATACAAATCCTCCATCTTTATTAAACTTACTCTAAGTTCAAAGTATATCAGCACTTGAGTCCCCCATCTCCTTTTAGCTTCTGGAAGTAGCTGTTGCAGGCTGTACTGAAGGGTGAGCCAGTGGCCCACCGGGGCTGCCTTGCACTGCAGCGCTCCGCAGTGGGCAGCATCCCCACTGGGGCAGTCCTCACCGAGGCTCCAGGCTTTTCAACGATGTCTTTATCCTTCTAATTCAGTATGGAAAGGATTTCTCTTGGAAGTGGTTATCTGGTTGGATTTAATATCTAAGTAAAAGTTTGGTCAGTTCTAACTATTATAATACATTTGGCAGCTTTGCTGCAGGACTCTTGCCCCCAAAGAGTCCACTATAGAAGATCAAAATACACCAAACGCACCAGCCTTCCCAGATTGAAAGGGGCAGGTGGCCTTCATGGCATGTCATTGGTGGAAGAGCATTTCACACAATGGTAGAATGAAGCCTATATACTTGTCACATACAATAGCAACTGCCATTAGTTCCCATGTGCCAGATTCGGTGCCAGATACTTCACACAGTATCTCTGATCTCCGACTAACTTTGCAAGTCGAAAGAGGTAATCCCTCAATTATGACTCAGGGTGCTCTACATGCTTGGCTAGAGGTTACACAGCTAGGAGGATTCAGGCCCAGCTCTGTCTGACCCCGCAGCCCATTCTCATCTTTTCATACATGGCTGCCTCCCCATGTCTTCCAGTCCCAACTCTCTCCAGCTACTGATCCAATAGCCAAAAGACTCATCCACCTCATCTCTGTGGAAATAGGCTTGCTGCCAATCGCTCGATAGCTCAAAAGACTTTCTGACCACCACAAGCATCTCATGCTGAGCACAAGAACACATGAGCAAGGGAAGGTAACGCTCAGGATAAGGAGACTGATGTTCATTGCCTTGGGTCATATTTAGATCCCAGCTGCAGAACAGCACTTAACTTTCACTAGATTTCATATCAGCAAAACATTTAAGGCCTGAAATTCATAAACCATATATCCATCTTAAATCTAATTCAAAGGGTCTTATTTGACTAAATGATGTAGTTTTAGGACAGTCTTAACCAAACTGCTTTCCTATCTCATAGCTCTCAAATGAGGGAATGATGGCAAAACCCCAGATTATTTTATACTAGTAAAGAATTAGCTATGTATGTTTCTGTTTTTATTTTCAGAAATACAAATTCTGACAATGGCATCTAACCATTACTGGAGCTTAAGAGTTCTTTCAAGTTTAAAAATATACATGAAGTCTCTTTATCTGGTTGTCCCTAAAGTGATAGCCATACCATGAATATGATAGATTTTACTGTGAGGAGTCATACTTTCATAATACTCTGGCTGGCAGCGTGATAAATCCTAGGAGAATAATATGCCAAATAGTAGAGATCAGTGAAGATTCAGAACTCTGCAAGCACACTCACTTCACTTGAGAGAACTAGTTATTGACCTGAAGACCCATCTTTAGTATAATATACATATTTGCCTAGTCTTACCCTTGAACTTTCCCAAGTAATGTTCATGTTCCTCTCTCAATGCTGAGTTTAGGGTCTTCAGCCATCTGGCAGCTAGATGCAAAATAGGACTCTTGATTATATTTTCTGTGCAATTTACATTTTGCTTTTTAAGGAAATTCTGAGCATGAGGTACCTGACTCAGTACTTGGCTCTTCATAGACCATCAAAGAATTTTATTTCTCTTCATCTGCCCCTACCACTTTTCAATCCAAGATCTGCTTAAACATATCAGTATCCTTTAATTCTTCATCTGAGAAATATCTCACCTACATCTGCTCCTCAGGAGATAAAAAACAACCCTAATCCTAGCAGAAAAGCCCTTGCTTCATGTCATACACTTAGCCAATATTTACTAAGTACCTGCTCTCTCATGTAAAAATAGGTTCTGGGAGAAGTAGCTTGGGGGAAAGGTGAGGTGGAGGAGTGGTAATCTAAAATTGAGTTGAATATGTATGGAAGAGGTAAGGAAGACTTCAAAGTAGGGAGAGGAGCAGGAGAATATACCTTTCCAGAAACACCTGCAGTGACACATCGCTTCTCATGAAGAAAACCACGGTACTCCCCAGAGTACTAGTAATTTCAGAATCATTGGCAAGGAAAGTGGAGTTCTAAAGTGATAGGGATATAGTGAATGTGAACCAGAAGACCTCGAGTCTAGGATTTGCCAGGTAGAACAGTACAGTTTCAGGAAACTTTCAGTCTCTGAGCCTCATCATTGAATTATTTTCCAAGAATGAGAGATGAAGCAAGAGAGAGCCCAACAACTGGACACTATCAGCAAGAAGACTGCTAATAGGAAGCTAATGCTTGGACATGGTGACTTTTGAGGTGGACTTTGAAGAAAAGTCAGGATATGATATTATAAGGTAGATGAAAGGGACTTGTAGAAGGGAAAATAGCAGTTGTAGGGACACTAAAGATACATGCCATGTATTAGAGACTGTGTGATCAATTTGATGCCTACAGTCTTCTCTCAACCCTGACTTCTCCCAATCCCACCTTCTCATAGGGTATGGACTACTATGGCACACACTCTGTGCACAGAAATTCCTTTGTCAATGTCCAGCAAAAGCCAGTAGTGACGAACAGCAAGTCTGCCCCCGTCCTTGACTAATGACCACCTCTTCATCCACTGCCACTCTGAACCTACCTCCCCCAATCTCACCTCTCTATTTTATAACAGGCTGTATAGTTCCACTTTAGAGTCTGGGATAGGCCCTTATATGAAATTCTCAAAGCTCAAACATCTGTCGGAGATGAGAAAGCCTCAGAGAGCAGAATCCATTTATCTGGGTGTTTAAGGTACCAGGGAAGGAAGACACATAGGAAGCCATGATAGTAATGGTGAGGCAGTGTGCTGGAAGTAGAAAGCTTTGATTATCTCATCTAACCTACCCCCCACAACCTTCGGAGCTAGATATTTCCCCCATGTTACTGATGGGTCTAGTGACACACAGAGGGTCATAGCCCAAGGTCATCAAAACTCAAGTCATTTTGTGTCATTGCCAGTACTCAGAAAAGGTCTCTGGTAGAAATCATCTTACAGTCTGTTTTGCATATAGGTGGCTTCGTGTTGCTGGCTGTCCTCACTTAGGTCAGTTCCACCTCAGAATAAAGGGCGCTGCATCTGAAGGCAATCGAGTCAATGCCAAGATCCTATCCTGTGCCTCTTCAGATCTCCAATCCCTCCGTCAGGGATCAGGGATCAGGGATCTCTGATCCCTGCCATATTGTGGGGCTCTGGAGTCTGAAATATTGGAAATCTCATCCTAGCTCCATCACTTTGCAGCTGTGAAGCCGCAAATAACAGACCTGGCATTTCTGGGCCTGACTCCCTTTTCTGTAACAGGATGATGATTCTCAGCTAGAGAATTGTTGAGCTAGTCAGTGAGGTAATGTGGCCACAGAGAAATGAAAACTGCTGGGTTGTGACTGCCTGGAGTGGGCTAAGTGCTATGTTAAGTGCTCCTTTCTCTTTGCAGAAATCCTGTGAGGAGGGTGCTGTTGTTAGCCTCAGGTGCAAGGGGGTTCAATAACTTGCCCAGTCCCACCACCATTACAGGGAGATGTCATTTCCACTTTTGCCCCCTTTCCACTACCTGATAAGGCTTCCATTACTTTCTCCATCAGTCATTTAAAACATTTAGTTGAAAACACTTTCATTCTAACATTGAAAAAAATAAAGTTTTTACAAAATTAAAAAAGTATAATAGTTTATGTGCCATTTCCATTGCCCTTAGAGTTAGAGATCTATTTTCATGGCACTGACATTTCATTAAAAATAGTGGAGTCACCATGGAATTGTTATGTGAATGAGATTTTTGTGTGTATTTCCATAGAAGTGGTTAGTTATGTGACATTTTCCCCTTTAGTTTCATTGCTCCAACATTCATAATATTTAATACTTAAATATGAGAAGATTATAAAGAGCAAAATATTCCTTCTACATAGAAACAAAATGAAAGAACCTTCATAGCAAAATTGTGCATTACGTTGGAAATTTAAACATTTCACATTTCTCCCTTTATATGTTAAGTCATGGAAAGACATCGTTATGTTTTTCTGTTTTTACATGCTAATGCAAGTAGCTTAAAATAGGAAATTTGTTACTAGGAGGTTATAGGTTAATAGAATGTTTGTAAATGCTACCTTAAATCATTATATAGTGGAACTGGTTAGGGAAAGGATTTGCATAGTCAGTTAGGTACATATATATTTTGGATTATGTCTTCTTGTGTGCTCCCTTCATCATTATAAAATGACCATCTCTGTCTTTCTTTACCGTTGTTGATTTAAAGTCAATTTTATCTGATATGAGAATGGCTACACCTGGTCTCTTTTGGTTTCCATTTGCATGGAATATTTTTTTCCATCCTTTCACATTGAGCCTGTGTGCATGATTATGGTTTAGATGTGTCTCCTGGAGACAGCAGATAGTTGAGTTATATGTTTTCATCCATTCATCCAGGCTATGTCTTTTGAGTGGTGTATTCAAAGTGTTAATATTAAGAGATAGAATTAATATGTGAGGTGCTGTTCTTTTCATCATGTTGGGTAGTACCTTATTGCTTTAATTCCCTTCTTGTGCTATTGTTTTATGAGTTGTGAGCTTTAGCTTTTTTCGGTGGCTTTACACTGATGGGTATCCATTGTGCTGAGTCGTGGATAATGCAATTCTGAGCATTTCTTGCAGGGCAGGTCTGGTCATGACAAATTCTCTCAGTGTTTGCTTGTCTAGAAAAGACTTAATTTCTCCATCAATTATGAAACTTAGTTTTGCAGGATACAAAATTCTAGGCTGGCAGTTGTTCTATTTAAGAAGGTTGAATATAGGGCCCAATTCCCTTCTGGCTTGCAAGGTTTCCACTGAGAAATCTGCTGTTAGCCTGATGGGTTTTCTTTTGTAGGTCAGTTGTTGCTTATGTTTAGCTGCTTGTAGAATTTTCTCCTTAATTTTGACTTAGGCCATGTTGATTACTATGTGTCTTGGAGATGTCCTATTTGCTATGAATCTCCCCAGAGTTCGATGACCACCTTGTATTGGATGTCTGGATCTCTGGCGATACTGGGGATGTTTTCCTCAATAATTCTCTTGAACAGATTTCCCATGCTTTTAGCTCTTTCTTCTTCTCCTTCAGGGATACCTATAATTCGTATGCTAGTTAGCTTCGCATAATCCCATATCTCTCTAAGTGATTGTTCTACTTTTTTGTTCTCTTCTCTGCATTTTTAAACAACTGGCTTAGCCCAAGAGCCTTAAGTTCTGAGATTCTTTCTTCTCCCTGTTTTAGTCTGTTGCTGGTGCTTTCTGCTGTGAAATTCCCTAAATGACTCTTTCATTTCTTTGAATTCTATGTTGTCTAGGTATTTAGTGATTTTTTCATTAATTTCCTGAAATATTTTTTTGGCTTCTTTCTGTTGACTTTCAACTTTCTCTTCAATTCCATTCATCTTATTTGCCATCCATATTCTGACTTTCTTTACTGTCATTTAAACAGTTTCCTTATAGTTGGGTTTGCTACTGTGGCTCCATTGTGATCCCTTGGGGATATTGATCTGTTTTGATTTTTCATGTTGCCAGGGTTCCTTTGCTGGTTTCTTCTTATCTGAAACCTCTTTTTTTGCCTCAGGGCTAATAGGTTTGCAGGGCACCTGTTCTTTGCTGGGAACTCTCCTTCTTAATTAGAAGAAGGGGAGGTCACTAAATGGTGCTCTTTTTTCCCTACTCTGGAATGTTGATGTGGCAGGGGAAGGCATGTACACTAGAAGCCTGTAATGCAGCTGTTCCAATTTGATCTATTTGCCTGCAATTGCCTGTGTTCAAGCCTGTGCTGCATGCTGTTTGTGCCAGATGTTGAGTCGTTCACCAGATAGTTGTAGGATGTTTGGGTTGGGAGCTGGGCGAGACCTCTTCACTGAGGCTGGTGTTGTGGGGCTTACTCTGCCCAGGGTCTCCCCGTAGAGGTGACAGTGGCAGCTGCATGAGGCTATCCAGGCATTGGTCGTGAGTTCATGAGTTCCCAGGCCATGGGCATTTCCTCAAACTAGGTCCCAGTGTACTGGTGGCTCGAGGCTGGGGAGTCCCTGGCAGGGCATTGGACTTGGAGCAATTCTGCTGCTTCTGCAGCAGTGGTGGAGGATCCAGGGTGGGATCTTGGGGACCAGGTGCAGTGCTGGAATCTCGGAGTGGTGTCCAGGGCCTAGCAGGAGCTCTGGAGTCACCAAGGTGGAGCCTCGGACACCAGTGTATGAGTCTTACAGCTGAGACTGGGGAGGAGCCAGAAGTAGGGCTTCTGAGCAGGGCCTCAGAGCCAGAAGCAGGGCCATGCAGGTGGTGGGGCTGATCTGACCTGCAGAGTAGGTCAGGGCTGAGCAGGCTGCAGGAAATTGGGACCTGGAGGCTGGAATCGGGGCCAAGCACGTGGTGAGCTGTTCCGCAGGCTCGAGGACCGCATGTATGCCCAGTCACATGGGCAGAGGTTAGCTCCAGTGACCCAGGGACTGTGGAGTTCTCCCCACAGCCCCCAGGACCCACCAAGCAGTCACCCAAAGCCTTCCAAGTCGGAGCCTGTAGCACCCCAGTCAATTCCCATGTTCAGATCCTGTTGTGGGGGTGCTTGGCTTCCAGTCACCAGGTATAGCTTAGAGAAGCCTCCAGTTGGTCCACTCCCTCCCCAGCCCAGTGGGGGCAATGTGAAGGCCACAGTCACAAAGCTGAGTCTCGTGCCAACCTGCTGCCAAGTACCCAAGAGCTCAGGATGGCTTTAGCTTCTGCCCAATCCCCACTGCACCTGTTTTCTGGTGCAATGACTCTGCACAGACGCCAGGCACATCCCCAATGTGTGGCAGCAGAGAGAGCCCTCTCACAACTCGGCCACGGTACCTACAGGGTGAACATAGTGCCCCAGCATTCTGTCCTGCTAATCTTCCCTGCGTGTGCTTTGATATCACCAAATGGATTAGCCCATCACCTTTTTTTTCCACACTGAAAGTCCCGCACTGCTTCTCTGTGGTTTCACAGTGTTCCGTCTGGGAATAGCTGTCTGTAGGTAGGCACCTGCTTCCCTTTTACTCTTCTTTCCTTGGGAGCTACAGGTTCACATGCTGTTTCTAATCCACCTTTTTTTTTTTTTTTTCTGGATGATTTTTAGCTTGTGTAACAGTTTGGCTGCTGTATGGGGTCGAATATTGTCTCCCAAATATTCATAACCACCTGGAACCTGTGAATGTGACTATATTTGGAAATAGGGTCTTTATAGATATAATTCAGCGAAGATAAGATCATATTGGATCAGGGTGAGCCAAAGATCGGAGTGATGTATCTACAAGGCAAGAAATGCCAAGGATTGTTGACAGCTGCCAGCAGCTAGGTAGAGTCAAGGAAGAATTCTTCCCTAAAACCTTCAGAGGGACCATGGCCCTGCCAACACCTTGACTTTGGACTTCTAGCCTCCAGAACCATAAGAGAATAAATTTCTGGTGTTTTAAGCCACCCAGTTTGTGGACTTTGTTACAGCATCCCTAGGAAACTAATATAGCTGCTAATAACATAAACCTAGAGGGGAAAGGAGAATAAATAAATTAGATTATTTTTCACAAGTAAGAGAAGCCCAAAGGTAGATAGTCTAGGCACATATGGTGGCTCCATGATGTGCTCCAGGCTACTCCTTCTAAGCTGTGGTTTTCATCACAGCTCTTGCCTTTACCACCACTTTCCTTCTCAACTTACCTCTGCAAGCACCACCATACCACTCTTGAGTAGATGCATTTGTGTGGGAGGCTCACAACAAAACAAGGCATCCAAGAGAGGATGACTAGGACTTCCTGGTTCACAATATTTTCAGGCAGTGTGGCCAGTATGATTTTGTAAGATTGCGTGTAGACACTGATACTTCTGTAGTGGGATAGTAAATCTGTGTCCCTAAACTCAGGTGTGCTAAAATCTTGCTCTAAAGTTCCATTGTTCTGTTCCCACCAATGGCAGTCAAAGGACTTCAACTTGCCAATTAAAGGCAACTCAGTCTCTTATAGGTAACCATTTCATCTGAGCAAATGTTCATACTTAGTTTCTCTACTCTGTCTCTTCTCCCTGCCAAGATGGTGCCAAGGTTCTGGGATGGGCTCACATGTCTTTTTGTTTGAAGAAGGGCCCCTGAGTGCCCTCCAGGTCTTTGTTGACCTCTAAAGAGAGCTTTGTTCCTGCACATTTCTGGGTCTCTGTTCCCACTGGAGCCACTGGCTGCCCCATGAGCCTGTAGTCTATGACCCTAAAGGCTGTTGGTCTTTGTTGCTGCCATTACCTGGCAATTTTGCCAGATCTTTTTGCTTCAGGATGTGTTCCACCACAGACTTTCAAAGGGGCAGGCAGGAGACCTCATGTTTGGTTTCTGTAGACTTATCCTTTGTGCTAGCCCCCTGCATTGTGGGAATGACCTCCAGGGGCCAACTTCCCATTAGATCCTTGGACTTAAAAAGCCACCTGTGCTTCCTCTTGATATCCTGGTGCTCCTGCCTCCACTGGCTGAGCTTCCTCTTAGGGCCTGGGAGCAGTCCCCATGGTGGCCCTTGCTTACCCAGCAGGAGCTGAGAAACCTGAGCCCACCTTACAGCTCAGCAGGGACAGAACCCACTGCCCGGTCAAACTACCCAGTGCTATGTGCCACGCTGCCTCAGCCAGCCCTCAGGCCCTCACAGCTCCACCTGAAAAGCCACGGCAGCCTCAGTCCTCTAAACAGTGGTCCCCAACCTTTCTGGCCCCAGGGATCGGTTTCATGGAAGACAATTTTTCCACGGTTGGGGCGGGGCGGGGAGGCAGAGCTCAGGCTAAGCGATGTGAGCGATGGGGAGCAGCTGCAAATACAGACAAAGCTTCGCTCCCTCACCCACCACTCACCTCCTGCTATGCTGCACCACCACCCCCCAGTTCCTAACTTTCATGGACAATTTTTCCACTGCTGGCACGGGGAGTGGGACAGTGGGGCTCCGCAGCCCAGTCCCTAACAAGCTGCAGACCGGTAGTGGTCCACCGCCCAGGGGTTGGGGACCGCAGCTCTAAAAGACCCACAAAACGGCTTCTTGTCAGTTTTCTGCAGTTGGTTGTTGTTAATGTCTCTTTGAGTGGATTCTATTTTGTTTTTTTATTGCGAGAGAACAAATTGTTACAGGCTTTTAAGGAAACCAAAAACATTTGCTCTCTAATTATATCTATTATTCTATTCCCATTCAACTTGCTTTCTTGTTTTGGAGCAGCCTTTCTATTAGCCAAAACTCCAGTCAAGTTTTCTTAATAAATAAAAGCTGCTGTTTTTCTGCTGTGGTATGTGAGAGGACTTGTCAGCATGGTTCTTGTTGAAGATTCTAATAAATTGTCGGGCTGGAAGCATGTTGATGGTATCAGTCTTTGTCTTTCTTGCCCCTTCCTGGAAATAGTTTTTGGAAATATGTAGAACAGCAATGTTTTGAAATGCAAGTTCCAAGAGTGTTTTTCATGTTTGTTCCTTCAGTCAGTCAGTAAATACTTAACTGTGTACCTGTAATGTACCGGGCATCATTCTAAGGCCTGGAAATACAGCTCTGAGCAAGAATGTCTTGGAGCTTATACCCTGTTAGGGGAGGATGGACAACAAAAAAGCAAGCAAACACGTGTGATAACGTCAGACAGTGGCGGGTGCTTATAAATACAGTGGCACAGATGAAGTGGTAGAGACTAGAGAGTGACTTGGGGCTACTTTAGGCTGGGTGGGCAGGAAGACCACTCTGGACAGAAAGGCGACAGTGAGAAGGAGCTGTCTGCCTAGATCTGGAGACGAGGGGCCAAGGGACGCAAGTGTGCCGGCTCGGCCTCGCCCAGCACGACACTGAGCGAGTGAGGAGTGACACGCTGGCTCTGCTCGCCGTGGGGGCCAACATGGAACGCAGGAGTTCAGGCAGAGACTGGGACAACTCTGTTGGGTGAATGACTAAGAATATAGCATGTAAGACATAAAGAGGGCACTTTTAAGGCCACGGAAAAATAAGAAAGCAGCTGTTAAGGAGGGTGAACATCCTTATTGTAGTGATTCTCAAATTGGTGCACCTATCGGTATCTTTTTAATTGTGGCCTCCCCTATCAACACATTCTCCTGTACGGCCCCCGGCTTCCACTGCTTCCCCTGAGCTCTCCTGAGGATCCCACTCCAGTCCCTGGTGGGGCTCTGTGCGTCCCACACGCATGGGGAGGCGGGGAGGGCTACGGACCACCTCGTGTTTAACATACCAGTGGGCAACGCAGATGGTCAGCAGCTGGCTTGGCAGGTCCATCAGGTCAGGTCTGGAGAAAAGACTTCTCATGTGCAGGCTGCGTCTTCTAGAGGACACAGGGAAACAGCTTCTGTGAAGACGCTGCGTCAGGTCATGCCGATGCCATAGGCATTGTCATCTGAGAGCAACCTATAGTGCCATCACTGCGGCCTCTTATTTTTACTATTACATTGAAACAGCAACATGCTTTACTGTTATAAACCCTTAAAGACAGTTTCTTTATCAATTTCAGTCAGCTAGAAAGAACTGGTCTTTAGAGAGGTGAGTGAACACCGCTGACTGTGAGGCAGTGTGTTCCCACACTTTCAGCACAGGTTGAAAAGCTTCTTCATAGGGACTGGATGATGGTCCAGGCTGTCAGCCACATCGTATGTCCGCAAGAGGTGCCCTGGTCTCTCGTCAGAGGGAAGACGCCTCTGACATTGTGTCAGCACGCACATGTAATTTTGGAGGGAAGGCCGCGCACCCGGGCCCAGCGCTGCCCTCGCTACTCAGCCCGGCAGCCCCCTATCTGCAGTCTGCAGAGCATCCTTGGTAGGAAGAGTTGCTAGGAAAGTTGGCAGAAAATTCCCAAGCTTGTCTGAAGTTATGGTGTGACAGCAGGTAAGTTGTACTCATTAGTTACAAAATGTCGTTCTTCTATTTTCAGTAAATATTCAAGATGTGATATTACAAGAAAATTTGGAAAAAGAAGATCAAATTCTGGTTTCCCTGGCAGGATTAAAACAGGTATGTGCAGTGCTCTGACAAGTCTTCTTTGTGTCCTGCTGCCGTGGGGAGGGCACCTAGGGCATACAGTACCATGATATTAGAGCCAGTGTCCCCCCACCCCCCGTCCTTCATTTCTTCCCAGAAAGAGCCCCTTCTGAATCTCCACCTCCATATGCCCCTGTTCTTTCTAGTGATTATGTCTGCTTAGCTTGTAGCCCACACTGGTTTTCCATTTCCTCTCACCAAACCCATTCTGCTTGTTCCTCACGCAAAGCTGGTGTGCCGTGAACCAGCATCATGTTCAGTCATCTGTAAGTTCATGGATGTCCTTGGAACACAAGTCATAATGAGTACCTTCAGCAGACTTTAGACCCTCAAGGGCCACATTTACCCAACTTTTCAAGGTCTAAATGGGACATAAATGTCGATGAAAAATAGTGTGCTGTTCCTAAATACCTACCCATGTTATGAACAGACCAGCTGTGGTAGAGTCACTTTAGTGGCCAAGCTGTGCAGTGGAGCTGAGCGTGTATGCAGATGGAGCTTCCTGCTTTAAGATAATTGCCAAGGATGTGACCCTCGCATCTTACCCTCTGAGAACCTGGTCATTAATGCTCTGACATTTTCCTTCGTCATTGCTTTGCTAAAGTTGGATTTTTTCCCGTTATTTCTTTCGTAATGGTGTAAAATGTTAACATCCATGCTATTAAAAAAAAAAAGAGTTGATAACAAGCCTAGTTTAAGTGTATGAGAGATTTAGCTAGCATTTAAAAACAAACTCATTCATCTTTTTCATTTATTTTCTTATTTGAAAATAGATCAAAGACATTCTAAAAGGTTCCCTGCGTTTTAACCAGAGCCAGCTAGAGGCCGAGGAGAATGAGCAGATCACCATCGCGGACAACCACTACTGCTCCAGCGGCCAGGGCCAGGGCCAGGGCCAGGGCCAGGGCGACCAAGTGCCCGGGGCCACCAAGCAGGTATAGGAGCCCTAATGAACATGTGATGTTAATTCAAAGGGAGCACATTCATATAAGTTCTTCAAAGTTATGAATAACAGAAACCCTACCAGAGTTATTTCTAATTGCCATGTGTGAAGTTCAATGTGAAATGCCACAAGTAGGCTGAGGCGGGAGTGCTGTGCACATCTGTGCAGGCTGTACACTCTGTGCCAGAGGGGTGCCATTCACAATGATAATGACAAGAAGAGTGTCTCTGGTGCCTCCATTCCAGTGCTTTCCTAGCGCAGTCTTGAGTGGATCTCACTTGGCTAGAACGTTTTTGGCTGAAATTACTTACTTGCCTTTGTGGGAAAGGGCTTCCATTAATGTCCACCTCTAAGGCAGGGGTCAGCAAACTTTCTGTAAAGAGTCGGCAAATATTTTAGGATTTGCAGGCCACATATGGTCATCTCTGTCATATAATTTTTTCATTTTTTGTTTTTGTTTTTTATATAACCCTTTAAAAATGTATAAGCCGCTCTCATCTTGAGGGCCAGATTGGGCCATGGTTTGCTGACCCATGCTCCCAGTGTGTATAATTTATTCTAACAGAACCACATGATTTCACAGCTAGAAAGGATCTTAGAGCTTTCTCATATGCTCAGTCCTGCCTGCGCCTTTCGCCAGTGAGAAAAGGAAAGCCAGAAGGGCACCCAGGCTCCCTGGGCGGGGGCACCCACTGACCAGGCATTGTATGTGCAGAACCCCCGCCCCACCCGCAAGCTCCACCTCCTGCCTCACTGGGCATTATCTGATAAGACTAAAAGATCGTTCATTTCCCATTTATGTTTTAAATTCCAAATAATATTTTTTAAAAATCAGCTTATAAAATTGCATCATGAAAAATGAACATTAGCAAAATCTTATCTAAGTCACTCTCTCAAGAACTAGCATTCATATGCTTGAAAATTATTTTTTTGTGTGATTTTAAAACAGCAAAATGAAATTTGAATGGGAATTTTTTTAGTTTTAAGGGCACTCTTCAAGAAGAGACAACTTGGCCAGGTGTGGTGGCTCACGCCTGTAATCCTAGCACTCTGGGAGGCTGAGG
>VBSM01001681.1:8135625-8153271 GCA_008086735.1 Cheirogaleus medius | reverse complement strand
TGTCTAAAAAAAAAAAAAAGAAGAAGAAGAGAGAACTTGGTGGTTATCTTACTTTTAAAGCTGTATGAAGTTTTCATGGAGCACTTTGACTCTGCGTTTTCAGCCATGTGAATGCAACGTCGACATTGTCACTTTAATTTGATTAGTTTCTCCAAATTCTTCTCCCTGCATAGATGTTTATTTTTTAATAATTATTTATTCAAAAACTTTTAAGCATAGGCCCACCCACCAGCCATTTTTAACTGACAATTTTATTTAAAACTTCAGCATGATTTTTTAGTTGAATGTGTAAAAATACTGCAGAAAAAACTTTTTTTCAAAAATGCTAATGAATTTGCTAAATTTAAAACTTCTTGATTATACTTTCCATACATCTCTACCCCTTCCCTGCCATGGCCCCTTCCCTGTGGCTGTTAGCAGTTTATAAAAATACCAGTACTCCTCACAAAGGTTTTACTGAGGAAGGGAGAAATAGGGAAGCCGTGCTCTCCTCTCGCTTCAGGGGATGCAGGCAAGCAAGTCAGACAGAGGAGCCCAGCATGTGGGGCCTCCCGCTGCAAAGCCCAGTGTAGCCCTGGGCTACACTGATAAGGGGCCGAGGGGTCTACCAGGCAGGAAGCCTTGACCGCCTTCTTCCTATAGGAGCCCGTGTTCCACGCCGTGGGGCTGCCATCAAGCTTGGAGCCAGCCGAGTTTTCCATCTCACTGTTTGCGGGAAGAGGCAGAGGGGATGCTGGCTGTGGACATGCATCCCGAGTGTGCCAAATGGGGGTTCCCAAGGCTTCCAAATGTGTTTTGAGGACCTGCTGTGCCAGGAACTGGGTATCCAGGCTGTGGGATGTAGCTCCTGCTTTCGTGAGCGTCCAGCTATGGGGGACAGGGGCCGGGGAGCAGTGCTCGCTAGGCAGGCTCTTGAGACATTTTCTTGAGATACAAGCACCACGTGTTGGGCCTGTGACGGATTGTGCCTTAGCTCATTCCTAACTTAGGGATGGGTTGTCTTTGCTTTCTTGGTTAATCACTAACGTCTGTGCAGGGGTCCTCAAACTTTTTAAACAAGGGGCCAGTTCACTGTCCCTCAGACCGTTGGAGGCCGTTGGAGAGTGCGGCGCACATTCCACGCATGTGCACTGTGGGCCCGGGATGAGCCGGCTGCTAAGCAGGACAGGCAGCGGTGGCAAAAACACCCTGCGGGCTGGATAAATGTCCTCGGCAGACCGCATGTAGCCCGCAGGCCATAGTTTGAGGACCCCTGGAAAGAACAGTGCAGAAGGACCAGGCTCCCTGCCCTGGGGCAGATGGCTCGTGGCCCTCCTGCAGGGACCTTCCCCATCAGGAACCACGGAAGGTTCTTCCTCTGTGGAAATGCACGTGCCCCCTCCCCGCTGTGAGGTTGGTGGTGACAGGGCTAGTATTATTCTTTTAGTTTTATTTACACATTTTATCTTCCTCTCTAAAAACAGCAGAGTTGTGACACCGTATTCTGTGGAGTGAAAAGAGCCACACTCTTTGCCTCCCTTCCCCGAGTCTGTCCTTCACGTACTCCTTTGGGAAGCGTTTGATGAACTCACTGAAATCCACAGCAGTAAAAGACAGGACTTTGTTAGCCAACCCATCACATGCTTTCTGGCACTTGGTCCCATGTTTTTATCCATATATTGTCTAATAGGCTAACCACTAGCCACGTGTATTTATTTAAATTTAAATTTATTAAGAGTCAATAGAATTAAAAGCTAAAAATTCACTTCCTCAGCCACACTAGCCACTTTTCAAGTGTTCAGCACGCGCACGTGGCTAGGGGCCACTCTTTTGGACAGCACAGATGACAATATTTCCATCATCAGAGAAAGCTCCTTGGAACAGTGCTGCTCTGCAGTTGACTCGCCTGCTTCCTGCATGATCCTGAATCAAGCTGGGAAATGAGGCAGGTTGGGAGAGAGGGCAGGAAGGGGGGAAGGGCCTATATATTTTGGTGGTCTGGCCAGTTTTAGACAACCTTAGTTTTAGACAACCTTAGAAAAGGTTAAACACTTTTCTGATTGTGCGAGACATGCCTGTATCGGGCAAAAAGAGACGATTGACTTGGGAATTTACAAAACTTCTGTAAATGATGTAAGTGGCACCAGATAGTGGTTAAGGCTGCTATGGAAATCCATAAAGAAGCCATCTTTGTGTCTAGAAAAAAATTCTACGTGGATATCCAGATAGCAGTGTCCTTGAAATTGTTTGGTGACACTGGCCAAGCTACGAGGCCTCCTACCTGGGCTTCCTTTTTTGACTTATAATGTGAAGGGACAAGGAGGGGGTTGATGAAGAAGGCAGTTGTGAAGGCCCTGTCGGCTCTAAAGTGCTTTGTCTAAGCCCCTTATCTGGGAACTGGGGGAATCATGCCAGATAACCAGAGCCATGGCAGGGACTATCCTTACTTCTAGTCGCAGGCTTTGAAAAGCATTTCTCCTCTTCAGAGTGTTGCTGACATCTTCACTGTAATCTAAAGGAGAATAAGTGATCATGATTTTTCTGTAGTAGCAGCACCACTCTAAAAATAGAGTCCACTGTATGTGCCCTTTTATTTTCAACTAAGATAAGCTCTACTAAGTACATTCCAGCCCTGCGTCATTGTGAGAGATCAAGGTTTTCATGGTTCACGATGCACATGAACAAAGTGTCCATGTTCCGGAAGTGGGAAGTCAAACCTGAGGGCCTGTGTTGATTCCCCAGCAGCCTTAGGTGCTTACCATGATGCATTCCACGTGTGGAGCTACAGGGAGAAGCCCCACTCCCCAGAGGCGGCCCGGCTCTGACCAGGCGCACCTTACACAGGGACAGTAATAGGAAAATACGGTTTGATTTCGTTCCCTCCAACACAGAGAAAGTCCCCCTCTACCAAACAGCTCCAGTGCCATCGCAATCACGTCTCCTTCTATCAGAGTGCCATGTGCTGTGTATTTTTTTCATTTTTGTAAGAATTAAGGTGTGAATGCAAGGTAAACAGCTTTAGAACTTGGGCTGAAGCACCTCAAGGCCTGTTGTTGAGGCTGTGAAAGGCAAATTCCATTTCTGTTCTCCTCCTGAATATCTTAAAGGTTGATGAATTGCCAGAGGTGGAAGGTTAGAGACGGAAGGCACGTGTGCCATTATTTAGCTGCTCGCCCTCCCCTACCCTCCATGTCACTGAGGGGGTGTGAGACAGAGAGGGAGGGGCCCGTCAGTCAGGGTGGAGGCCAGATCCCCTCATGAGTGCTGCTGACTGTCTCTCCAGGCTCCGCCGAGGCCATGCCAGTCTGGAGGCCCAAGCACTCAGGGGCACTTCCAGCCCAGGGGCTCCATACCTCCCGTTAGACCTGAGCTCCCTGCGCTGGTGCCCACCACGCCGAGGGGAGGGCAGTCAGGGCTAGGGAAGAGCTGTGGGCGACGCATCAGCTGACATCGCCACCAGGGGAGGTGCTTTTTCTGCCAGGCCAGCAATGGACATCCTTGGTCGAACTATAACTTTGCTACCCCAAAACCTTTCCCTGTGTTCATGGCTGTTCACTTCTTTAAGTTAAAAAATAAAAAGCCACTCATAATTTCTTAGAAAGAAAAGGAAATAACTGTAGACTAAAGCAATTCTATCTCTATACTTTTTGCCATTATACTTCACAGTTGCCATTCTTGGTTTTCATATTTGTAGAACCTACTAGTTACCACCATTGCCCCAGGAGACCCCCATGCGCCTGCCCAAGATGAGCAAGCCATGAGATATGTATGAGAAGAAACACACCAGGCCTTCTGAAAGCCATCCTTTGAGCAAAGTAGTAAAATCACTCCAGATCTTGAGCTCTTATTAGGGAGCCAGTCTTGTACGATTCACATCCATGCATGTCATCTCACTGCATTGTGACTGTACACCAGGAGGGAGGCACTGTCCTTACCCCTTTTCATTTAATTGAGAGAATTAAAGCTCAAGGAAGATGAGCGATTTGCATGGCAGAGTCCCACATGAGACTGGTAGAGATTCTGCCTGCAGCCTGTTGGCTGGCTCCGGAGCCTGGGCTCTGCGGGGCAGCATAGATGCTCTTCTCCCTGCGGTTTATGAAGCAGGAGGTTTACTTTGTCCCCCTGGGAAACCAGCATTGAGCTTCAGGAGTGCTCAAAAAGATGCCACTGGCCCTGTGCCACTGGTCAGTGCCTGGGCCTCGGGCCAGCAGGCCCAAACATTACATCTTTCCAAGCTAGAGCGCAGGGAGAGGTGGCCTCGCTGTCCAGGGAGTATTCCCAGTCTCACAGGGCCCTCCACTCAGTTCTTTGCCAGTTTCTTCTTCATCCACCTGTACTTCTGACTGTATTTCACAGGCCTCTTCAGAAACGCCAGCGTGTGCAGATAGAGGGAGTTCAGACGACTTCATCCTGGTTTCCAAAGAAGACGATGGGGGCAGTGCCAGAGGGCCCTTCTCAGGCCAGGCCCAACCTCTTCGCACTCTCAGAAGCATGTCTGGGAAATGCCAGACCCCAGCCTGCTCCCCTCTGGTGTTCTCAGACCCACTGATGGGCCCAGCCTCAGCTTCCTCCAGCAACCCCAGCTCCAGCCCTGACGACGACAGCAGCAAGGACTCTGGCTTCACCATCGTGAGCCCCCTGGACATCTGACCACCGTGCCCCATCCCTGCCTCACAGGGATCTAGCCACCCCCTCAGTGGCCCAAGGCCAGGCTGAGGCTCCCCCAGCGGAGACCCCTCTGAAACTGATGCTTCTTCCCAGCATGCATTTGGCATTGGTACAGCCCAATGGAAACCTTTAGAGAGAAGCAGATAAGGCCACAAAGCACAGGCTTACCTTCACCAAAATGCAGACAGGGCCCTCCAGGGCCTTACCTAACCCTCACCCACCCTTGCTCTGAGTGGGAGCTGGATTAAGTACCCAGTATCACACTCACAATCAGAAAAGACCAAGCCACAACTAGAATTACTTCCTCTGCCCCCTTCTCCCTGACTAAGAAGGTACAGCAACTCCATTGATTATATCAATATTTAGGAAAAGGAGGAAGAATCGGTTTCAAATCTCCCCTCCCTCGAAGCATCAGGCATAGGAAAATTGTTTGATATCAAGAACCTTCCTCTGTGGGAATCTATGTCTCAACCTACCTGATTCCTACGCTGAGAAGCCAATCGCAGAGCCAAATGAAATAGAAGGAACCAGAACCAGTGGATTCTAGGGCTGGAAAAAACATTACTGACCTCTCAAAGTACAATGATCTTTAGAAACAGACTAAACTTAGGAATCATATTTAGGTGTGATGTGATGTTAGATCTTTTTTTGATTTGTTAAAGTATACATTCCCAGTCCTCAGGCTGAATTGACTTTGGCCGTCACCGTCCCTCCTTAAATAGTTATATTTCACTGTTAGAATTGTTCTCAGCCAGAAAACATGGTCACTTTAAGCCAGTCTTTGCTGCACTGATTTCAAAAGTTGTAAGACTATTACTATCCTTGAACTGGAAAATGTGACCCTGACTTGATGGGATAAATATCTTTCAGATAGTAAATTTTCTGGTTGAGTTTCTCTAGGTTCAGCGCTGTACATACCTATCAACTGAGGAGTAAAGGGAAAACCCAAGCTCATTCCCATCCAGAGTCAGAATCCCACCCTGGCCTTAAGGTAGCAGGAACGGGGAATGAGACCTGGAGACCTTCTGTGGGAACAAGGCTTCCTAGACGACATTCCAGATGCCGGGAGGATGCAGGGTTTGCACACAGCCCCTTCCCTTGCTGGGAGCCGAGTGCGGGAGCTGCAGCGCCCGTGCTCAGCTCTGAGCCCTGTGTCCTGGGCGCCACTGCCAGGACCAGGTCTGACGTGCCGGTGCCTCTCGGGCTTCTGCGCAGATTAGAGACTCTCCCCCGTGACAGTCGGAAGCTTAGGAAACCGTGGTGGGCACAGAGCGTCACATGGGCTGTTTCTGTCCTTAGAGGAGGAGCTCCCTGGAAAGGACGCTGCGCTCACCTTTGCCTGAGCAGAAATAAGGCAGGAATGGGAGGGCGCTGCAGGAAGACGCGGTACCTGCTCCTCCTTCAGGCAGAGCAGCCCTGGCTGGCCACAGCTGGCTCCCGGAGCCTCTCCTCAGAGGACAGCAAGGCCTCTGGCAGTGGAAGCTTCATAATAACAAATGAAAGCGAAGTGGGAGAGAATCGCCGCCATTTACATCCTTCCCACGGCTAACCGTGGATCTCTACAGACAAATGGGACGATGACGTGATTTCCCTCACTGTCCAAGACAATAGTGATGACTCCCGAGTCAGCTACTACACAGAGGGTTGTAATTAGCTCTGCAGTTTGTCCTTAAACTCGAGCGGGGAAATCTCCTCTTACCACATCAGTGTGTAAGGGGGAGTGACTGCTCTGGTGTTGCTGGATAACGCGGCTGTCTGGCTTCCCCGACTGGGCAGCCGCTCGGCAGACGCGCTAATTAGCGCCCTGGCTCCTGACTGAGCTGTCCTCTCAGCACCTCCAAGTTGCTGCCAAGTACATGTCCCCGTGGCGACATGCACTTGTATTCTTCATAGTTGTACTTCGTGAGCTCCGGGGCCCCCACACAGTGAGTGGCCTTAGAACTGTCCAGGGGTCGCCATTGGATACTTTCTCACAAAGGACTTGGCTTGGGAAGGTGCTGGTGTTTCAGGTCTAAGGTGAGAAGTGTGGAGCTGTCCCCTCTAGAACAGAGCCTGGAAAGGACCACAGAACTGCCACCTTCTGGCAGCTGGGCACTGTTGTCTGCGCACCTCTAGCACTTCCTCTGCCCTGAGAGGTAGAGTCACGATCGCTGAGTGTCACTGGCCACACAGGAGTCGCTGGGCACCCCCACGCCAATAAGGCTCTCGGCTGGTTCCCTGTAGTTGGCTGGGTGTTTAATAGTCACTGAACACTCCCAGCCCCGCCCACACGCCAGGGGCAGGTCCTCCCCATCCTGTGCTGCTGTGTTGGTGGCACGTGCTGACCAGTGGTTCACTCAGAGGTGGTGTTTGTGTGGCCCCAACGAGCGCACTCCCTCCTTGGGGGAGAGAGACCTGCGAGGGCAGTGGACACAGGCAGTTCCCACAGGTTCACGCTCAGAGAATCGTGTTAGTGTCCTGTCTTTTCTAAGTGACTTTTTTTTATTCTTCATAGTTGAACATTGTTTGCATTTTTATTAGTTTCAGTGCTATTAAAGAATATGTGTTCCTTTTTATTATTTTATCAAGTACTTATGTTTAATTGCACATTTAAAAAGTCCTGAATATATGAAACCTCTTTGTTTTTCCTTAACAAATGTGGTAATCATTGGAACCCCTCTTGTGCTTTGATTATTAGCAGTTAAGTACATTTTATATATGTAAAACTTAGATTAATTCCCATTGTCAACTACTTTTTTAATACATGCTCCTGTGTGTATTAAAGCATTCCTCTCTGATCATATTGGAAATTTCAGTTAAAATGTATCTCTGTACATTTCATATGAGAGTCACAGACTAGAGAAAGGGAGTCGTCATTACTTTGCCTTACCTTGTGTGTATGCCAAGGGGTCATATAACACTTCCAACATTTAATTATACTGGATTATGCTTCCAAAGATGACCTCCTGCTGATGTTCAATGGTGACTGCAATTTGAAAAGAGATAATATCACTGCAGAATGAATGTGACTGTAAAAATAAGCCAAGACCTCCCTGAGATTCGCCTTCCCTGCCTATGACCGAGCTGAATCTCCTTCCGCCGTCCGTCCCCGGGCAGCGCTGAGGAAGCTGCCACGGGGTCTGGTCGCCTGCCCTTAACAGGAATGCTGCCTTTACTTTGTCAGAATGCTGAACAAATATAAAACTAGGTGACGGTTGTGCTGTCTCCTGATGATAACCTGCCATAGTTGATGCACCCAGGGTTCATTACAGGACAGAAGCGTGTCTGGAGGACTTAAGTCCCCACGTGCTGAGTGGCCGCCCTGTGGAGCCATGGCCAGTTCCGTCCCTCCTCCCCGGCCCCTGCGTGTCCAGAGCGGGTGCACCGGGAGGCCGGGAGCAGGGCGAGGGGCCGAATGGATCGAGGCACAACTGGCTGGCTAGGCTTCCTTCTCAAAGGCCAGCCCACTGTCGCAGTGTTACTTTGAAAAGCTCTCTTTTTATAGTGTTGAAAAGAAATATAAAGTTCATCTAAACAGGCTTGAGACCACTTTGATGTAAAAGCTGTCATCATAATTTTTCTCACAATGGCACAATTGGTTTGATTGATGGAATACTCAGTTGTGCCATTTCTGTCCTATCGCTTTTTTCTCATCCATCTTCATGCTCTAACTCACATTGGTTTAAGAAATGATTTATCCTTTTGGCAAAGTGATCCCATTCACTATGGTTATAATAAAAGATTAATGTGAAACTGAGACTGTAGCTTGACTTGTTCCAGGCCAGGGGTGAGGGTGCAGGTGTGGGCCAGGCCCAGCCGGAGGAGCTGCCTGCAGGGCGAGGTCAGGTGGGCGCGGAGGATGGGCCGTGCCCCAGCCGGGAGCGGGGGCCATGCAGCCTCAGCACCGGGCCAGCCTCCCTGCACTCTGCTCAGGTCCCAGGCCTGGCCGGGGGCTCACACCCAACCCTGTCAGTCCCTTCCTCTCCGACTTGGGCAAGGTGCTTAACCTCTGGGGTCTCAGTTTCTTTACCTGCAAACTGAGGATAATAGTAGTCCCCCACTTGATAGGCTGTGGCGAGGATTAAACAGGACTACACATTCTCAGCACGGAGCCTGACATACCATGGGGTGCAGGGCAATTTCAGAGTGAGTCAGGCAGTCCACCCCTTCCAGTGACAGCCAGGACCTCAGCGGCTTCCTGAGACCTGGGTCCCACCCTGGGGCAACCCTGCTGGGCCCGCTGGGCCCAGACACCATTTGGGGGGCAGCCCCAACGGCTTGCCACCCACCTTCCCTGTCCCGCCAGCGCCAACTTTGCCCCGGAAGCCTCACTTAGCCAGCTAACGTGGGGTTCAGTGAAAAGGCCACAGGGTGAGGATGGAGGGAAAGTGGGTACACTCTAAGTCTTACATGGCAAAGAAACCGGGACGGGGAAGGGGGGACCTTTATAGCTTAGGCAGAGCTATGACGCTAGCCCACCTGAATTCGCACTCGGGCCCATCTCTAGCCGAGGCCTCTGTCCCAGGCCCAGCCAGCGAGTGGCTTTTCCTTCAGTGGGGCACGGCCGCTCCCCACAGGTTCTGCTGTCAAAAGGCTGGAGGGCAACTATACTACCCAGTGGGCTCATGCGAGTGAGGGGGACGCTTACTTCTGCAGACCAGTGACAGCCACACATGCCCTGGCACCCCCTGGCCGCCAGGAGTGCCTCACTCGTGCCCCTCGGCACTGAGCACGCCAGCGCTGCTGACACTTTGTCCTGCCCTACCGGCCCTCTGCCTGGGGTTCCGCGCCCCAGGGCCTGCTCTGCTGCCCGGAAGTTCCAGGGAATCACATGGCCTGGGGTGGCTGTCAGCCCCAGGCTGAGGAGTCAGCGGTAACAGCTGGGTGCCCTCGCCCACAGGTGGGATGACCCTACGGACGGTGAGTGTTGGTGGCTCCAGAGCCTCCCTGCAGGGCTAAGCTCCGGCTGCTGGCGGCCTGCCCACCCCTGGATCCTCTCTCAGGGTCTGCTTCTGGGGGACCCAACCTAAGACACCCTCCTTCCTGGGCGCCCGGCTCCCCACTCCCCGCGCCAAGGTGAAGGGAAGCGGGGGAGGCCGCGGGTTGTCGGGTTGGGCCAAAGTCTATGCAGACGGGGTGCCGAGAGCCTTCTCCCCTCCCTGCTGAGGTCGGCAGAGGAGCAACTTCACAGGAGCCTTCGAAGGGCCAGGAGCCCGCGTGTGAGCTCCCGCCTCCAGGCCCAGCGTGTCGCCAGCCCCACGGTGAGCGTCTCCCACGCTGATCCTGCCCCGCTGGAGGAGCTACTGACAGCTCTGTTTGTATTTAGTAATTTGCCTCTGCCGCGGCCAGGTTCCCGGCCTTCTAAGGATGCGTCTGTGTCACCAGAAACGTCACTCTGAAAGGCGCATCCGCTTGTGGAGAGGGACGGCTCCCACAGAAAGGTGAAGGGCCCTGGAAACACACATGGCTGACACTCTGACCCCAGGTCACGCGGCATCAGTCCAGTTATTCCTCCAGCAAACTCAGCTGGACACCCTTAAAGCGTGAGGCTGCGTGGGTGCTGGCGACACAAAATGCCCCTCAGACAGCCTGGAAAGGGTGGAAGCAACATGTTTCTATATTAGGGACAAACACAGAAAACAAATACCAGGGTAGCCCAGAGGGAGTCCTCCATCCAGCCTGGGAGGCCCCAGAGGCAGACAGGTGAGCTGCGCAGGGACAGCCGCCACCCTCCCCCAAAGAGAGGCCAGGAGGCCACTTCTGCCAGTCAGCGCCACAGGAGCTGTGGCCTCCCAGCGGCCGGCGAGACACATTTTCCCACAGGCACATGCTGTGATGGGGGGCTGGCCCCTCACTGAGGGCTGTCCCACGTTCGGTGATCACCAGCAATGCCAGCAATGCGTGCACAGGCCGTGTCAGCTGCAGGAGCCCTGGGAGGCCCCGAGTGCACGACATCATCCGGTGGCAGTTCCGGAAGCCACGTGGCAGCAGGGAACCCCCCTCCATGCCTCTCAAGCTCAGAGAAATGCAGGATACGTTTATTAAATGTATTTAATATTTAACAAGGGGTAACTACAAGGGTGAGGGGGCTGCAGTGGGTGTCACCTCCCTACAGGTGCCACCAAGGGAAGCATGGCCGGCAATGGCCCAGCTATGCAAAGAGGTTTGTGCTTCACTGTCCTCAGACAGCGTGCTGGGCCCTCAACATGGCGTCCCCCTGCCGCCTCCTCAGCTCCTGCGGCTGGTCCCGAAGCTACCCAGGGGTCACACCCAGCCCGGCTGGCCCATACACGGCCTCCCCATCCTCTGTCCATCCCACGGCTTGCCCATCCCCCTGGCTCATCACCCTGCAAAGGAGGCCCCATCCCCACTTGCCAGGTCTGACCAGAGGCCTTGTTCCCCTGACTCTGCAGCTCACCCCCCACCTGGAAGCAGACCTGACCCGGAGCCCCCTCTGAGCCTGCAGCACAAAAGGGGCTCCCTGCAACCCCCCACCCCACGCCCAAAGCTGCACACAGGTCCTTTCCTCTGCCCAGAACACCTCTCCCTGTTCTCAGCTGATAGCTGGTGAAGAAGGCCAGCTTCAAAGGCCAGACTCCTCCTGCCATGGAACTGCTTCCCTGAGGTCCTATTGGTACGTTTCACTCTGTCCCATAGAGCAGCCACTTATTCTGCTCATGGGTTATGTGGTTCAGGGATTCAGGCAGGGCACAGAAGGGAGGATTTGTCACTTATATCTCTGTCATCTGAGGCTTTGGGAGACTCAAAGACTGAGGACTATTTTGTCCACTAAGATGACGCTGAGACCTTAGCTTGGACTATCAGCCAACAACTAATGCGACCTCTTCATGTGGCCTGTGCTTCCTGGCGGCCTGGCCGCTGGGTTCCAAGAATGAATGTCCGGAGGAGGGGGTGGGTGGGAGCCAGGTGGGTGCCATTTCGCCTTTTATGACCTGGCCTCAGCAGTCACACAGCATCACTTCTGTCACATTCTATTTGTCAGGGTAGTCACAAGCCCACCCAGTTTCAAGGGGAGGGAAAATAGACTCCACTTTTTGATGGGGAGGACAGTGTCCCAGAAGCACACATGAGTCTGGAAGTTTGCTGTGGCCACCTTTGGAGAATAAAACCTGTCATGCGCAAGGTAGCCAGAAAGAGACCTCAGTCACCCTCTGGTAGACCAAGGCTGCTCCAGCCATACTGGAGAGCTCACAGGTGCCGTCCAAACCCGATAGTACTTGTAGCTGATCGCTACTCTCCTCCAGGAAACTTTATGTGATGGTTTTAAAGCATACCCCAAAACTCTCTGACACTCCTCTCAAGAGCCCCTTGAATCTTGGCTCCATGACCCCACCCTCAAGCAGTGCGATATGCAGGACAAGATGCAATGACAGCTTCTGGGCCCTGCCTTAAGAAGACTAGCAACTTCTACTTCCTCTCTCTCGGTACATTCACTCTTGGAACCCAGCCACCATGCTGCAAGGAAGCCCAAGCAGCTCTGTGGAGAGGAAACAACAACCAATAACAACCCAGAGCACCACCTTAGAAGCCATACTCACTGGGCCTCATTGACACCGTGCAGAACAGAGACAAGGTATTCCCACCACTTCTCAATGAGCAGACTAAATGATTGCTGGTTGTTTTAAGCTACAAACTTTTGGGAAGGGTCATCATGCAGCAGTGGATGATCCTCCCTGATGCCCTGACTGGCAGGACTCATCTCTGAACTCTCCCACTTTTGGACCATACATCTTTCCCAGGCCTTACCTACCTACCTACCTACCTTCTGCTGAATTTTTTCATATCCAAGTCCAGAATTTGCATTTCCCTTGTTGAAAAGAGGGCCATTCATCCACCCATATTTAACAAACACCTACTATGTGCCAGAAGCACTGTGCTGGGCTCTGGAGACATGCAGGAAACAAGATGGCTAGGATTCCTGTCCTCAGGGAGCTGTAAGTCCAATGGGGGAGGGAGGCAATGCCCGGCAAATGAATACAAGATAATTTCAGATGAGAATAATATGGGAGAGACTCTTCAGGAAGCCCAGAGCCCCTTCCCCCTGGGTTCCAAGCAGCTGGACCACATTTCCTGGCCTCCCTTGCTGTGACGAGCTCAGGCCACTGGAATATGAGTGATGGCCCAGGAGCAGCGTGTTGAGGGAGGAGATGAGTAGACCACTTGGAGGCCCAAAATGGGGATGGGGGCCAGGAAGCTCCCTCTCTGCCCAGATTTTGAGGACCAGCCTGTCCCACATTTTCCCTAAGCCTCTCTGTCATTCTCTGCTTTCATTCCCATAGACAGCACCCCTAGGGGAAGAGCCAGCCCCAGCTCTGATCAAATCCCAAGCTGCTTACAGATTGGGGAAAGACAGAAGCCAGTGTCACTTCCAACCAACCCCAGGTCATTCAGAGCCCTGAACCCTGAGCCCTGCCTGCCTGACTCCCCCCTCAAGACGCCAGGGCTCTACGTAGACCACTCTGGGCCAAAGGGGAGGGGACTCACAGCAAGAGAAGTAAGCTCTTGGAGCCTCCCTTTGCTCATCTGTAATATGAGGAGGTGGGGGTGGGCTGATGCAAGCTTGGCCACCTTGCAGGGGTGTTGCAAGGGGATCAAGTCCATTAAGTGCCCGGCTGTCACCTGCGCTAACCCGTACTCTCAGTCACCCCATGCGGTAGGTGACGGGGAGGGCACAAGCCCTGGGCGGGCGTGGCCAGTGTGCGCACAAGTGGCTGCCCGGACTCTGCCCCTCAGGACTGCTCCCAACCTCAGCAGCTGGATGGCAGGATGTGGGGTGGCCTCGAGCCCCTGGAGGCGGCAGGCTCTGCAAGACCCACCTCAGCAGCCTCTGCGTGTTTCCACCCACCACGGCCAGCACCAGCCGCGGGGCCCAGACAGACTCTCCTCCGTGTGGCAAACAGAGGCATGTTCCTGGGCGGTGCTGTGGCCGCCGTGCGTGGCAAGGGTGCTGCTGGGTTTCTCAGAATCCTGCGCCTCAGAGGTTCAGAGAAACTCAGACTTTCAGAGAAAGTCTGTCCTGTCCGTCGCCTGCAGAAGCGTTAACCACAGAGCCTGCAGCAGGAGCCCGGAGGGGAGAGCTAGCTCAGCAAGGCCGGGGGAGGTCACCCTTCCCGTCCCTGTCTGAGCCGCGCTGGGGATGGAAGCGGTCCACGAATGTGACATCCATCCCAGCGGCGGGAGCGGCGCGGGCAGGTGGGAGCCGCGCTGTGCTGGAGCCAACCCGGCTGCCAGCTCCCTCCGTTCCCTGGGCACCGCCGTCCTGCGCGGGTGGGGTGCGGTCCCCACTCACGCAGCAGCCGTGGGGAGCCCCCCCCGTCTCTCTGACACTCAGTATTGCCATCTGCAAAACGAGGCTGGAGTACAGCAGGTGTTTTTTACACACTTTTTTGACCATGATCCACAGTAAGAAAAACATTTTACAATGTACTAGTCAGGATCCCGTGAGCCACTATATAACATGTCAGCGCCGTAACACAGAGAAGTCCATTTCTCACCCACGGCAGTATCGGGGTCAGCCTCCCGGTTTGTGGGTGGCTCTCCCCCACCCGCTGAGTAAGGGACCCAGCCACTGGAGGCTCCACCAGCCTTTAGAATGTCCCCGCCAAGGTCAGAGCCACCTTGTCTCAGAAGTAAAGTGTCATTTTCAATCACATTCCACTGGCAAAAGCGAGTCAGCCAGGAGCCCACCTAGACACAAGGGCAGCCCCTCCCTAGGGACACACTCGTACTATGGGAGGGGACACAGATCTGCCAGCGAGTCAGTCAGCTGCCTCCGCCACATCCTGAACCCCAGACACACACATCCCTGAGATGGCCCGTTCTTCACACTGTATGCAATGCCGTCTGATTCTGATACCTTCTACCTTATTTTATTTTATTTTATTTTATTTTATTTTAATAAGTGCTGGGTATGACCAACTAAATTCATCTCATGACCCACTAATGGGTCAATGCCTACAGTTAGAAATTCAGATGATTCCTTAAAGAAGTGGCCATATTTTATCATACAACTCTGTTGAGTATACAGAGTTCAGAGGCCACAGGTGTTGAGGAAGTTTTGCAGCCAGGGAGAGCTGCTTAAAGCCATAGCTGTCACTCAGAGGAAGCAGCAATGCAGGAAAAGTGGGTTTTAACCCAGAATAGGTAAGGATATCCTCCTAATCCACCCAAAGAAGCGAGGCCTGCTCAGATGTCCAGGGCAGAAGGAGACCTGGGGGCCCAGGTGGGCAGTTTCTGAGACAAATCACAGACAAAATTCAGATGAGGGACATGCTGGCTCCAATCTCTCTTCTGAGAGGGATTTGACAAGTGCTTTTCCCAGAATGCAGCCAGCTTTGCACAAATTCTGGCCAGGTGGCAATAATGATGCACCAGAATGCTGGAGAAGGAGCTGGCGTCTTGGTACCTGCTGTGAATGAACCTCTGTGTCCTCGAGGTCACCCTTTCTCTCCCCCCTCCCCGTCTCCCCCAGGAAAGGTCTTGGATGCCCCATTCTCACTGCTGAGCCCTGGCAGGTCTGCAAAACACTTTCTCTCAGAAACACCGGGAAACAGCCCCATAACTTCTGTGACTTGGTTCATGATGTATGGCCCAAAGTGACATCAGGGACACTGGCCCCTTTTTTTGAAGACAAATCAGAGTTTAATGTATAACCCAGACTTTCTTGCATAGATCTGATTTCAAAATTTCCAACTAATTTTGGTCCATGCACCACAATTTATGCAACCATCTCCTATTATGAACCCAGAGCAAGGAGTCTCTCCATGAAATAGGTATGTGGTGGGAGGAATGAGTGATTGGGCAGCCAGTGGATCTGCGTTTAAGAAGGGCTCCTGTCCCACACAAGCTGTGTGTCCTTGACCAACCTCTCTGATCCTCTTACCCATAATTGGAATGCATTGCCTGCTTTTGGGACATGTGTGAGAAGCAGATGAGCTAAAGTTAGTACAGGACCTGACTCATGGTGAGTGTCCGGTAGATGCTGGTGTGTCCCACCCCCACCACCATGCGGAAGGGCCACAGAATGGTATTCTGTCTCCAGGTATTCCTAGTTGGTAGCATCCAAGAAAAGGATACAGGTACATCCTACAGCTTAATGTACACTGGCCATATGGACACACACCTCTGGGTCCTCATACATGGACTCAACAAATATTTATTAAGCATTTCAGACACTGTTGTAGGCACTGGGGAAGCAGGAGTAAGAAAAGAAAATCCAGATATTTCCTTATGGAGTTGACAGTCTAATGTCACCCTTCCCACCCCAGCCTCCTCTGGTCTCGCAGCTGCTATAGATCTGGGTCATTGGTTTGAGTACATAAAAGAGTTCAGAAGAATCATGATGAATAATAATAATTTTTATAATTATAACAATAATAAAAAGAAAGGAGAACTGGGGAAAATTATTTTATGGGCCACAAAGGTATATTAAATTATACTGCAACATTATACATAAATGGAAAACTTACAATTGGAAGGGAAGGATGGTAGATATAATTCAAAACACAAGATAATCCAGAAATTGTTACTATCGGCTTTCTTACATAGGCTTTTAAAAATTAATTTAACTTTTTCTTTTGAAATAATTGTAGATGCACACAGAAGTTGCAAAAATAGTGTGCAGAGAATTCCTATGTACCCTTCACCCAGCTTCCTCCAATGGTAACATCTTACTTGGCCACAATACAACGATGAAGACCAGGAAACAGGCATTGCTACACGGCTAAATACTATTTTTTTTTTTTGAGACAGAGTCTCTGTCTGTTGCCCAGGCTAGAGTGCCGTGGTGTCAGCCTAGCTCACAGCAACCTCAAAGTCCTGGGCTCAGGTGATCCTCCTGCCTCAGCCTCCCGAGTAGCTGGGACTACAGGCATGCGCCACCATGCCCAGCTAATTTTTTCTGTTGTTAGTTGTCTGGCTAATTTCTTTTATTTTTATTTTGTCAGTAGAGCCTTGATCTTGCTCAGGCTAGTCTTGAACTCCTGACCTCAAGCGATCCTCCCACCTCGGCCTCCCAGAGTGCTAGGATTACAGGCATGAGCCACCATGCCCAGCCCACAGCTAATTACTATTAGCTACACCGCAGACCTTATTCAGATTTCACCCATTTTTACATGCACTCTTTTTTGTTGTTGTTGTTATAGTTCCATGAAATTTTATCCCATGTATAGATTCATGTAGCTGCCACCACAATCAAGATTCGGAAAGTTCCATCAGCTCTAAGAAACTCTCTCATGTTCCCGCCTTACAGTTGCACCTCCCTGCAATCCTGACCCCTAGTAACTGGTGACCTGTTCCCCACCAACTACTGTTTTGTCATTTAGTCATATAAATGGAGTTATACAGCATGCAACTTTAGGGATTGGCTTTTCTCACTTGACCTAATGCTCTTGAGATCCATCCAAGTTGTATTAATAATTCATTCCTTTATTTTTGCTTGATAGCATTCCATGGTGTGGATGTGCCACAGTGACTGTTCCCTCACTAAAGAACATTTGGGTCATTTGTACCTTCTGTTATAAATGTTACAAATTTGTACAGATACAAATAAGGCTGCCAATAACATCTGTGTACAAGTTCTTACATGGCTTCTCAGGCATGGAATCTATTAGGTCATTAAATATGAAATGTCCCACTTTGAATCAAAAGTGTAAGTTTATTATATCTCAAACAAGAAGCAGTACAATTAATCAAAGTATGCACCTAAACTATTCACACAGTTTTGGCATCTTAACAGTGGCTTAATTATGCCAGCAGCAAAGGAGCCTGGAGAAAATCACGAAAGGCATTTTCCACAGCTTGTTGACCATTGAGTATTTTTCCTTGCAAGAATTGGTCCAAAGCCTGGAAGAAGTGGTAGTCAGTAGGTACAAGGTCTTGTGAATACAGTGGCTGACAGAGAGTTTCCAAGTCCAGCCTTTGTAGTTTGAGCAGCATCATTTGTGGGACATGTGGTCAAGTGTTGTCTTGCAAGAGGATTGGCCTGTCTCTATTGACCAA
>VBSM01001681.1:8099845-8132303 GCA_008086735.1 Cheirogaleus medius | reverse complement strand
GGAGGGGAGCAGCCCCAGACAGGAGTTTAGCGGCAGATCAGCTAAGACTCAAGCCCACGCGCGCACACGCCGCACACACGTGCACACGCACATGCACACGCACACACGGCCAAGCCGCTGTGCCGCCGGGTCGGGTGGCCTCTGCTGGATCAGATCCGCTCGCGGGGGCTGCTGTTCACGCCTGAGCCTGTTTGCTCGCTGGCTGTCTTGCCTGACTCCATCCACCAGCGCAGAGTCGCCGGGTTTCTCTTCCCATGTAGACACTATTCTGCTCGTGTCCCCACTGCTCAATTGCCTCTCGCAGCTAAGCCCCGAGGCCACAGAGGGCCACGTCTTCACCCTCACACCGCGCCTGTTCGCCCAGGGCCTCGGCTGGTGCTGGGGCCTTGGCGGGCAGGGCAGCCCTCATGCTCTGCAGGGATGCGCCTTGGCCCCTCTGCTGTCATGACTTCTGTGAGCTCCTGGGGGCAGGGCCAGGTGAGGTGGCAAGAGAGCCCTGGATCCAGCACATGGGCCCACGTCCTCCCGTGGCTGCCTGGGGGGCCCTCCCAGGCTCTGGGCCACACCGCTCCCCACACCCCCCTAAATGTATGGTGAAAGGGACGGCCTTGTAAAAATACCTAATCCCACAGTTTCCCCAGTTAACAGTTAAAGATCAATCCTGTGAGTTCTCTCACTAACGGGCACCCTGCAGGAGTTCTGTTTTGCACAACTTCTGAAGAGAACTGAATGGATGGAAAAGAGAAACCATTTCGGAATTTTTTTTTTTTAATCTGCTTTTACCAAGTTCCTGAGTAAACAGCAGGAGAACAAGCTCCAGGCCTCAACCGTATCTCCAAGGCAGAGTCACCTCTCCTGTGATAATCTCTTCTCCAAGGAAAGGCAGGAAACCAACTCTTGGACTTTCACATCCTGCTGCCCTTTGTTATCAACTGACAGCCGTCACTATTTTTTTCTCTTCATCCCCCTTAAAATCAGTGAGCCACTTGGCCTGCTGCTGGCACCCCTTCTTTCTTTGGGATGCCACGCCCTCTCTGTCCTCTCTCTGCCCCCTTCCCCTCTCTCTTTCACTCTCTCATTCTCTCTTTCCTTCCAAGAAGATAAAATAAATTTTACTTTTATGTATCTTAATCTCTGTGTGAGAAATCTTTCTCCACCCGCGCCGTGAGCACCTACCAGGCTTTCCACCCTAACACCTGGTAAACGTGAACTCAAATCTAAGTGACCCCCAAATATAGGGTTTTCCCAGTAAGATCTATCAGATCATTTCGTGACCACATAGACATGCAGAGATCAAGATAAACTCGTCAGATGTCCCATATAATATTTTCTTCATTAACTGGTTGTACATAAATCCTAAACATCTCTCGACACTGGAATGTCTTTTCTTCCCTGTTAGGTCCAGACCAGCCTGACAGTAGAGCTGCTCTACTCTGAGCTAAAGTTGATCAATAACAGCCCCGTAGTGGGGGCACAGGTGGGGTGACTGGGACTGAAGTGCCCCAGAGGGGCCCAGGGCGCCCAGAGCCAATGAGGCAGAGGGGGCTGGGACAGAATATATGGCCAGATTTCTCCCCCAAAATGTACACGGATCGCTCCCCTTCAGAGAGACCAGGCCTGGCTGGTCTCCCTGTGGTGTCCAGTTGCCACCGGCCCTGATGCACCCATGTCCCATGCCCAGGTCTCTGCACTGGGCTGGAAAGACACAGAGAGAGACAGAAACAGAGAGAGAAAGAGAAACAGAGAGACAGAGACTCAGACACTGAGGCAGAGATATTTAAAGACAGAGACAGAGATATATGGAGATACTGAGATACACAGAGAGACATACTGAGAGATATACAGAGATGAGAGAGAAAGAAACAGCTAAAAAGAGGTGAGGGGAGGAAGACTTAAAATCTGCAAAGGAACAAAACAAAACAAAACAGACAACCCTTCTTGGAGGCCAAACAGGGAGCTAATTGCCAAGCTCATCTGGCCTTTCATGTGTCTGGCAAACTCCTTGAACTGCTCAAAAGATCAAACACACGCAGCCCTTTATGAGTCTAATAACTTTTTTACCCAACCCCACATCCTGACCCCAGAACACTGTCTCAGAAGGGGCTTGGAGAGATTACGGTAAAGGCTTTAGACTGACAGGCAAGAATGCACGCCCCCAGCCCAGCGCACCCCGTGCACGCCCGACACGCACATCCTCTCCCTCTGCAGGGCGGAGAGGCCCCACAAAGAGACAAGCAAACTGCCCACAGCCACCACGTGGTGAGTCTCCAGGGAAACGCCAAGACCCCTGCCCAGGACCCGGCCAAGACCCCCATGCTCAGCAGTAAAGGCAGAGGAAACAGAGAGGGCTGGGGCGGCGGATCGTGGTCCGGATCAGAGAATGACCGTGCTGTTTGTGTGTATGTGTGTGTGTCTGTCTGCACACAGCCGTCACCCTGAAGAAGCCAGGAGAAGGGACACTCCCAGATAGGATGGGGATAAAGAAACCTGGAGCAACAGAAGGTTCTGACCGGGAAGACAGCAGGGACAAATGCTGGCCCCTGGTGCAAGAGAAGTTCCACCCCCAGCACCCAGCACTTCTCTGAGCCTGGGATGAGGTGTTTTCCTCCGTGTGACGGGCACAGAGCAAGGCAGGCGCACGAGGCCTGGGTCACAGCGGCACACGCACGCAGTCCGTGTCGGCTGTGGTCGAGTGTGCATTTCCAACTGCTTAGCCAGAGGAGACTGTTTTTGGTCTGTTGCCCAACCGTGTAAACACATGTACCAACAACCCTGAAAACATACTACAGTGGCTGTGCCCTCTTCCCAAGAATCAATATCCAAAAATTTTTTTAAAAATTGCTGCAGAGCAATGTGAATGGACTTAATGCCACAGAACACTGTCCTTAAAAATGGTTAAAATGGTACATTTTATGCTGTGTATATTTTACCACAATAAACAAAATTAAAATGAAAGAAAAATGAGGTGCTCAAACGATGCCGTCCGAGTCTCTCACCTCTGATTTCCTCTGAGTCGACATCAGTGAAAAGCAGCCTCTTCCCAAACGGTGGCAAGAGAGCCAGGCCACCCCCTCCAGCCCAGCAAGTTGGCCCACTGAGAGCTGTCCCCTCCCTTCCACCAACCAGCTGAATCCGGCCTCCCGCACTGACCCACTTCAGGCCGCCTGGCTGCCCAGGAACCTGCTGCGCATCTAGCGCTGTGGAACATGCTGACTGACGAATTTGCTCGAAGCTCATGGACATCCCCCTCTGCACGCAGACTTGTTCACCACTCCGCCGGGGGCTTTTCCCCGCAGGGATGACACGCAGGGGAATCGTTATCCCCAGAAGCAGGGGAGGAAAGTAGTGGATAAACACCCAGACCGGCATCTGGGCTGGGGTAACGGAGCAGAGTGTTCTGCACCATCTCGGGAGTGCCCCAGGGAGGGGACTGAAACTCCCAAGTGCCTGAAGCCAGGACTGGCTTGACAACAGCACCTTTCCCTTCCCTGTCTCACGCCCCGCCCCCCAGAGTTTCCTGGTGTCGCCTTCTAAATAATGACCTGGACTGAATCCCTGTCTCTGAGTTTGCTTCCTGGTGATCCCAAACAAGACAGGTCCCAGACGAGCCAGGGCCTTGTTAGGAGAGGAGAGGTTGGATCCCGACAGACAAAACTCAGCTCCTGCTCCACCTCAGGTGCGTGTGGTTCTGCTCAGGGCTGGGGACAACCAGGCTCTGGCGCCCCTTGCCTGGAAAAGGCTCCCCACCACGCCCCTGAAGTCCTCCCGCCCCCCCCAACTCTGCCCCGGGGGAAATCCCACTAAAAGAACTCCTGCTTTAAAAGACAGGCTGACATCTCCCTGGAAGACACGGAGCTGTGCGAAAATGTCAGAGTCGCCCACACGGCAACAATGGACTTAAGCAAAAAATAGTAACTAAAAAAGAGATTAGAGCGGAGCGTCTAGGCTGGAGACAGCCCCGGCCACAGCTCGAGGGACAGCAGCTCTGCAAAACGTGTCCTTGAAGCTGATCTGTTACTTGAGGGCGTGTGGCTCAGTCCCGGGTAACCTTAACAAGAACCCAAGTAACAGGGAGAGCCAATTAAGGGATTGGTGGCTTTTGAGAAACAGAATCCCCTTTCGTTTGTAACTGTATGGAATTAAGGGGATTTACGAGAGGAGGGACTCCCGATGACTTGTTCTGAACAAGGAGGTCAGGAAGGCTATGTGACCTGAGCTGATTCTGCACGACTGTCTTTGCCCTACTCCATTTCAAAGTCTGGGGCGGGGACCCTTGGCTCTGACCTTGGTCACTGGACTGGTTGGCCCTTTGGAACTGTCATTTAACTCTTTTCCCCACACTTGGAGGCTGGACTTGTACTGACCCCTTGGGAAGACCCGGGCCAGCTCTTCCCCTGCGGCTGGGCATGCCTAGGGATGGTGCCGTTTTTTGCCGGGAGCCACGGTGCAGGGTTTTAAATGTCCCATGAGCTGAGAAGACAAAGCCAGGAGGTTGAGACAGGAAGAGAGTCTCTGGCAAGACGTTTGCTGTGCTCCGGGTCGCTGTATGCTCCCACATCCAGCCTCCTCGCGGGGAGGTGAAGCCACGTGAATATTCTAGCAACATGAGAAGTGGCGTCTGGGACTCCCGAGTAAAGCACCCAAGGGTGAGCGTGCAGCCCTCCGGCTCTGTCCTCCCCCCACTCCGGGGAGCGGAGCCCGTGCTGAGGAGGAGGCTTCCAGGATGGCAGCACCTGGACGTGGAGCCACCACACGGCAGAGAGCTGCCCTGGCCCTCACTAGAGCTGTGTAAGCAAGAAGGAACCTGCTCTGATTTGGGGGTGAATTTGCTGCTGCGCACAGCCTAACCTAACCAATAGAAACCCAACAGCACACAGGCGGCATCTGAACGGCCCCATGAATGGGACAGAGAACACAGACCAGGAGAGGCTGGGGTCTTCTCTCAGCTCCAGCCAGCCCTGGGGATGGGAAGGGCAAAGGTGACTCCATCTCCACCTTGCACCTGGGGAAACTGAGGCTCAGTCACACAGCCAGTGGGTGGTGATGCCCGGCCTTCTCTGCTTTGCTGTGACAGCTGAGGGGCTGTGACTTGAGATGCCACTCTAAGGGACGGCAGGGCTGTCGAGGTGGGTTATTGAGGAGGCAGGGGGAGGGGAGGGAGACCTCCTGTCCTCACCTCCCCCCAGCGAGTGCCCGGCCTCCTGACAGGGGCAGGCCCTTCCTCCCTGTTCTCTGGAGCTGCCTGGGGGGACAATGTGGGACCTCGTTGGGAGGGGCAGGGGAGCTGTCAGCTGCGATTTGTTGGGGGCTCACCTCATTCGATTCTCCCAACAGCCCTACGGTCTCCATGACAGATGGAAACGCTGAGGCCCAGCAAGTGCAGGCATCTGTCCGTGGGCAAACAGCTAGAGCCAGGACTGGGGCGGCGCAGGCAGCGTGGCTCCTGAGACCACTTCGTCCCTGTGCGATGCTGCTTCCGGGTACTGGGGAGACAGGGATGGTGAGACACAGAGACAGACAGACACACAGAACACACGCAGCACAGAGCTCAGTCCAGCCACCCAGGGGACTCTGCCAGCAGGGGACCCACCAAGCCACCCAAAGCCGTCTGGTGGCGAGCTCTTGCCACCAGACAAGTGCTAGAGAGCAGGCAGGAGCAATGCAGCCTTGCTTGGCACGTAGGGGACGTGCAGCCTTTCCACCGCAGGACTCTCTCTGCGTCAGCTGGGCTGGGGTATCTTTGTAGGGCCCCTCGCCTCCGGACCACCTCCATGGCCTCCCGCTCAGAACAACCCCTTCCCTCCCCATCAGCACCCCACACCATGGGCTATGGTCCCGGTCCCTGCATCACCAGGCTCCCCGCACCCCCACAGAAACTAGGCCACTGTGTCCTTCAGACCATAATGGCAGGCCCTGCAGGGAGCCCCATCAGTCACACACCGGGAGGGATGAAGCTTGGCCGACTGGAAAATTGGGGATAAGGACAGCGGCAGAACCAACCTCCATCCGGGTTTTCCCCCCACAGCCAGAGGACTGGAATGAGAGAGCAGGCCGTCGCTGTTCTCTCACCAGCGCACCGGATGCAGGGGTCCTTTGTGTCCCGCACATGCCACCCCTACGCAGAGGGCTTTGGCAACAACGGCCTAAAACCTCCTTCCCCTCCAGCCCTAGGCCCGCACATTTGGGGTGAGGCTGAGGGGCGGGCTCTGCCAGGCCCATCCCGGGACCTCTCCCTGCCCCACCCCAAATGCGTGGCTTCTGCACAACCTCTCGAGTTGTTACCCAGCAAGAACTGCACCCTCTCTGCCCTATCTCCAAGATTTCACACAGAGTAAGCGGACATCTTTGGGCCTATAGGGGCAGATGGCGATGTGGCTATAAGCCTGTACTCTGTACCACAGAACCACCCCCAAGGCAATTCAACCCAGTAACTAGCTACCCGTGCTGGGCAGAGCCCTGCACAAGCTGCTGTACCTTAGTGACTCGTTTATTTCTCCCAGCAGTGCCTAGGATGGTGCATTAGTTAGGACTGAGTATAGCTGTGAGTGACAGCCCCGCCCCCAAATAACAGGAGCTCAAACCAGAGCTTCTCGAATTTTGTTTTATACACAAACCACTTGTGGATCTTGTTAAAATGCAGATTCTGATTCAGCAGGTCTGAGGGGAAATCAATATTCTGCATTTTTAACACATTCCTAGATGATACCAATGCTGCTGATCAACCATCAGAGGCTGACATGAGATCGTGGTTAACTTCCCTGACAGGTAAATATGTCCAAAAGGAAGCAGCCATAGGCTGACATGTGGCTTGATAGTGTCCTTTTGCTCTGCCATCCTCAATACCTAGTGTCTTCCTCATAGTATAAGATGGCTGCCCACGAACTAGCCATCACATCCATATTTCAGCCAGCAGGAAGAAGGAACAGTTGAAGAAATGCATGCTTGCTCCCTTGGGATATTCTCTAGAAGTTGAATATGACATCTCTGCTTATATCTCATTGTCTAGAACTTAGTCACATGCCTCAAGGAAGCCTGGAAGAGGTACTCATTATCCCCAGCAGCCATGCGTGCAGCTAGAAATTGGTAGTGGTGGTGGATAGACTATTAGAAAGGAAGAATGGATACTGGGGATAGCTATTCTTACCCTTATTTTACAGATGAGAAAATTGAAGGACAAGGAGTTTAAGTAACTTTGATGAGGATTACATGAGTTAACATACAAGCATATAATAATCATTAGCTGATATTTCTATCCAGGAGGCTGTTTGCCATGTTATAGGTATAACATGGTGTAACATGTTATAGGTACAATGAGTTGATGTAGCCAAGTGCCTGGCACAGAGTAGGCATCCCATAATAGCCATCTCATCTCAATATTATTACTGTGTGCCAGAGTTGGGGGGGGGGTATGGCTTCCTGTGAGTGAGCTCTCTGCCTCACTCAGCCGTAACCAAGTACCTTTCAACCACCTGAACTTGCACAGAGAATGGCTTGCAAATGTCTTGAAGCCTGTGCAGGATATGGCAGCCGTTTCACGAATGCTTTTTCCATGACTTAAATTACTTAAAAAGTCCAGAAATATAAGTTTTGGGGATCACTCTGATAGCTTCTTGAAACTAAAGTTTAAATAAAAGTTACTAATGCAAACCCTGTGTAGAAGTTCATTAATCCTGTTTCCTCTTCCTGGGCAAACTGCCCACACCCCCCGGCCTCCTTGCAGATAGAGGTGGCCACCGATGGGTGGGAGTGGGAGGGAAGTGATCCCCCCCTCCCAGGAGCCCCTAAGGGGGCTTCCTGGGACCATTCAGGATCTGCTCCTTGGGAACGCAGCCCAAGTCCCAACACAAGGTGGAAAGACGTCCCCTCACAGCTCCTGAAAAGCTACCTGCCGAACCCAACTGCACTCTGACAGGAGCGAGATAGAAACTTGTAGAGTTGGCTCAGCAAACTTTTCCTGAAACGGGCACAAGAGTTAAATATCTGAGGCTTGGCCGTGCACGGAGTCTCCGTTCTAACTGCTCAACTCTCCTGTCAGCACAAAAGCAGCCAGAGACAGGACACGCGTGAATGTACTACTGTCTTTTGTGGAATTTTCACAAAAACGGGCAATGGGCCAGATCCGGCCTGTGGGCTGCAGTGTGCTGCCCCTTTCAGGCGTCCTCAAACTACGGCCCGCGGGCCACATGCGGCCCGCTGAGGACATTTATCCGGCCTGCTGGGTGTTTTTGCCCGTTTTGTTTTTTAACTTCAAAATAAGATATGTGCAGTGTGCATAGGAATTTGTTCATAGTTTTTTTTTTAAACTATAGTCTGGCCCTCCAACGGTCTGAGGGACAGTGAACTGGCCCCCTGTTTAAAAAGTTTGAGGACCCCTGCGAGAGTGAAGCCACTCGGAGTTCGTGCTTATTGTTACTGCAGCTAGGGTTAACTACCTTAATTCTCAGGATCTAATCCTCCCAAGAAAGGCAGGTATTTGGCCCTGCCCAACCACACACACAGGTGAGGTGGGGTTTTTCAGCATGGCAAACACCTTTTTGTATTATTGTGGTGATTAAATCTTCCTTTAAAATAAATTTTAGTTAAAAGGTGAGCTCAGGCGAGTCAACTTAAATAAATAAAAAGAGTAAGTTAGTATGGGGAGGGGAAAGTGGCAAAACTCCTGAAGCCAGCAGTATGCCTGTCATGGACAGAATTGCATCCACTCAGAATTCACATGTGGAAGCCCTCATCCCTAATGCGATGGTATCTGGAGTTGGGGGCCTTTGGGGGTGTCTTAGTCCATCTCTGCTGCTATAACAAAATGCCCGACTGGACTATTTATAAAGAACAGAAATTTATTGCTCACAGTTCTGGGGGCTGGGAAGTCCCAGGTTAAGGTGCCGGCAGGTTCTGTGCCTGGGAGGTCTGTTCTCTGCTTCCAGGGTGGTGCCTTGTCACAGCATCTTTTGGAGGGAATGAATGCCGTGTCCTCACGGGGCAGAAGAGACAGAAGCAGGTGAACTCTCTCCCTCAAGCACTTCTATAAGGACTCTAATCCCACCCATGAGAGCTCCACCCTCGTGATCAACTTAATCACCTCCTAAGGCCCCCCCCCACCTCTTACTACTATCACATTGGTGATTGCGTTTCAACCTATGAATTTTGGGGAACACATTCAGACCAGAGCAGAGCGGTAATTAGGGTTAGATGAGGTCATGAGGGTGGGCCCTCATCAGGGGGTCAGCTCTGTAGTAAGAAGAGAGGAAGGTCTCTGCTCCCCATGCACGCAGCAGGAGGCGGCTGCCCACAAGCCAAGAGGAGAAGTGTTAAAATGAAACTTGCCCTGCTGGAACCTTGATCTTGGCTTTCTCAGCCCCCAAAACCACAAGAAATAAACATCTTTTGTTTAAACCACCCAGTCTGTGGTATTTCGTTACGGCAGCCCGAGCTGACTAAGCCAACGCCCAGCTGGGAAAAGCTGCCAGGGGGCTGGGAAGCCAGCGAGGGTTCTCTGCAAAGCAGGAGTGGGGGGAGAACTTGGGTGTCAGCTCGAGGTTGCCGCTGGAGCCCCTGGGTCAGGCACCTGTAGGAATGATGTTTCTTCAAAGGGGTTTCTAAGGTCCCCAAGCCAGGACAGAGCAATGGCAGACAGCTCACTGGCTCCCCAGCATGGGAGCTGCCTCTTGTCTAAACAACAAAAGCTGAACCAAACAATGAGGTGCCCAGGTAACCCTGAACTGGCCCCCATCCCCCATATAAATGAGCCTGAATGGCTAGTAACCAAAAAGTCAGTCTCTTCAGGGCCTGGTAACCTCCCGTCCTGAGCCTTCTGCATTGTGGTCAAGGTCCCTGTGTCTCAAATTAATACATCTCCTTCCTTGTCTGCTCTTCTGTCTTCTGCCTGCCCCATCTCAAGCACCGTCGTGTCCTCTCAGGTTGGGATCCGCCTTCTCTGCCCACAGCTCTGTGACCTGCTTCCCCAGTCAGTTCTGTCCCCGGTTCTCTAAACGTGGCTCCAAGCATCTGTCTTGGAGGCCCCCATTCCCAGTTCTCTCCAGGGGGAAGCTGTTTGTGGAGAGTCCCTGGCTTCTGCTCCTCAGTTTTTGAAAGTGCTGTACAGACATCAGCCCATTTACAAACGTAGATATGATTCCTGCACCCCCCCAACTCCATTTTATGCTGAGCCCCTAACTTAAAAGCAAAATATACTTGTGTGGGTCCCACCCCATTCCTGACCAAGCAGACACCCTTGTGTTGGGACAGAAACTCCATTTTGAAAAAGTTCTTTAGGAGACATTGATGGGGAAGGCTGGTTAAAAACAGCTTGTGATAGTTAATTTTATGTGTCAACTTGACTGGGCCACATGGTGCCCAGATATTTGGTCAGACATTATTCTGTGTGCTTCTGTGAGGGTGTCTGTGGATGAGACTAACATTTAAGTCAGTAGACTGAGTAAAGCAGATTTCCCTTGCTGATGTGGGTGAGCCCCATCTAATTAGTTGATGGTCTAAACCAGGGGTCCTCAAACTTTTTAAACAGGGGGCCAGTTCACTGTCCCTCAGACCGTTGGAGGGCCAGACTATAGTTTAAAAAAACTACGAACAAATTCCTATGCACACTGCACATATCTTATTTTGAAGTAAGAAAACAAACGGGCAAAAACACCCGCTTGTGGCCCGTGGGCCGTAGTTTGAGGATGCCTGGTCTAGACAGAAGAAAAATGCTGATCCTCCTAGTAGAAGAGAATTCCTCCTGCCTGGCTTCTTTCAAACTGGGATATCAGCTTTTTCCTGCCTTTGTACTTGAACTGAAATGTTGGCTCTTCCATGGTCTCAAGCCTGCTAGCCTTGGGGCTGGAACTGCACCATCAGCCATCCTGGGGCTCCACTTTGCTGACTCACTCTGCAGATCCCAGGACCTGTCCGCCTCCATGGTCATGTGAGTTAGGTCCCTATTTTATATGTGGGGACACACACACACACACACACGCTCTGGTCCTGTTTCTCTGGAGAACCCTGACTAACACATAGCTCTTCTACTAATCTTGTTGGTCTCAACATTAGCTCATGAGACTCATGGGGAAAGATTTTTTAAATCCTGTTGATCAACTAAATCAGAATCTTGGCAGTGGAACCCAGGCATCAGTATTTTTAATGGCTTCCCAGGTAATATCAATGTGTAGACAAGATGAGAACCGCTTTTCTAAACCAAGTGTTGAAAACTAGTGGCTTGTGGGCTGAGTCAGTCTACAAATTTTGTTTGATCAAAATGTTTTTTTAATTTTTTCAAATTTTGGGCAGGCATATGTTCTCTAAGAGTTTGCCACAAGCCCTGCTATTCTATTGTCTTACCCCTGATTGCTTCCTTCATCCTACGCTCTCCCTGACCCCTAATAGCATTTAGGACCTTTTTCCAGAGTAGCCTTGGTGACCAGTACTCCTTTGGCCAACATCACTTTCTCATAATTGGAATGGCTTAAGGGAAGAGAAAAGAAAAGGCAAGACAGGAGAGGACTCGTGGACAGGAAGGGCCAGGGTAGGGAACAGCCCACGGTGGCTGACATGATCCACTCTGGGGCCTCCTGAGAACAAGATCTGTACAGTAGCATTTGTGCCAATTTCTGGCTGAAATGGTGACAACATGTTGGAGCCAAGTGCTAACATGCCTTGGTTCAAGGGATGGAAAGTCACCCGTAAAGATGGCAATGCCAGTGGAACCACACTGCTTGAAGCTCTGGATTGCATCCTGCCACCAACTCATCCAACTGACAAGCCCTTGCGTTTGCCTCTCCAGGATGTCTACAAAATTGGTGGTATTGGCACTGTCCCTGTGGGCCAAGCTATCCACAAATGTGGTATAGCTCCCCCTCTCCCATCTACTTAGGCTTCTTTACTTTCTCTTGACCATGTTTTATATATATCTTTCATTTTATTTTATTTTTTTTTAGAGATGGGGTCTTGTTATGTTGCCCAGGCTGGTCTTGAATTTCTGGCCTCAAGCGATCCTCCTGCCTCAGCCTCCCAAAGTGCTGGGATTACAGGAGTGAGCCACTGTACTTGACCAATCATGATACATAGTTTTCTATGTAAGAAACTTCTAGGCCATGTGCAGTGGCTCACTCCAGTAATCATAGCACTTTGGGAGGCCCAGGAGGGAAGATTGCTTGAGGCCAGGAGTTCAAGACCAGCCTGAGCAAGAGCAAGACCCGTTCTATACAAAAAATAGAAAAAAATAGCCAGGTGTAGTGGCATGCACCTGTAGTCCCAGCTACTCGGGAGGCTGAGGCGGGAGGGTTTCTTGAGTCCAGGGGTTTGAGGTTGCTGTGAGCTATGATCAAGCCTCTGCACTCCAGCCTGGGCAACAGAGTGAGACTCTGTCTCAAAAAAAAGAAAAGAAGTCTTCTTATCTTCTTAACTTTCATTAAATTTATTCCTAAGTATTTGATGCTTTTGGTGTTATTATACTATAATATAAAGGCAACTGCATTTTCTAATTTTTTGCTGGGACATAGCAATACAATCGACATTTGTATATTGATCTTGGCAACTTCACCCTGTTCCTCTATTGATTGTAGTAATTTATCTGTCGATTCTTCTGGATTTTTGTATACACAAAAAAATTAACCTTGACCCCTTACTGCATACCATACATAAAAATCAATTCCAGGTGGATTGTGGGTTCAGGAGACAAAGTCGAAGCAACAAAAATGATAAAAGACAAAACAGAAGAGTATCTTTCTGACCTTGAATTGAGGAAAAGATTTCTTAAGCAGAACCCGAAAAAGGAATAATGATGAAGAAAAGGATTAATAAATAGGGCTACATTAAAATTAAGAACATCAGTTCAGGTCCAATGTGGTGGTGTGTGCTTGTCGTCCCAGCTGCTCAGGAGGCTGAGGCAGGAGGATCGCTTGAGCCGGGGAGATAGAGGCAGCAGTGCGCTATGATGATGCCACTGCACTCCAGACAGGGTGACAGAGTGAGATCCTGTCTCTGAAACACAACAAAAGAAAGAGCATCAGTTCTTCAGAATAAACTGTTAAGAGAAGAAAATTCAAGCCATGGAGTGGGGGAGTATATGTACAAGACATATAATCAAGAAATGGTTCATTTTCAGAATACATAAAGTCAACAAATCAATTTAAAAAGGGCAGGAAAACATATGGAAAAACACGTAATGATCTTGATCACACATGTCACAAGAGAGGAAATCCAAATGACTGGGAAACGAAAAAGGTGCTCAGACTCACTTGTAATCAGAAACGCAAATTACATTCACAAGAAGAGCCTGACTCTACCATTATGTGGCTTGGGGTGGGAGTGAGAATTGAAGGTCACATGCTATTCTAATTCAAAATATAAAGTCTAATTAATTTAGTAATCCATTCAGTGTTAGATTTTAATTAAACCTAATACTAAATATTAAAGCTAAATATTTAAATGCTAACACATCAAGCTAACAAAACTGTTAAAAATGTTTTATCTTCTTTCTTTAACAAATATAACTTCGTAATGACAATATTGCAAAGATGAATCAAGCTATAGTTTTACATGACTGAAAATCATTAAAATATCCAAGATGATTGAATTGAATTAATATTTGCACATCTGTGTGTTCTGTTAATGGGCCAGTGGTGTTTGGATGAGTAGTAAAATAAATACATAATTCATAAAAGATTATATGTTTATTACATAGGAGTTATTCTTCTTGCCTTCATCTTAGCAAAATCACCAATTATGATGTTATAATCAAGACTTTTATATAATTTTAATTCAATTAATAGTAATAATCTAAAGGATTAAAAATATATTCAAGGTATACACAATTTTGTAAAATTTTTATAAAAAATTTAAGTGAAAGAAAATGTAAAAATAAATTAAAATAACTTTTAGGTATGTTTTTAAAAGTTTTTTTTATACTAAAACTTCAAAATTATCTGTTAATTAAAAGTAAAACTAAAAATTATGTGTTGACTATCAAAATTCTAAATCAAAATTATTTAATTGAAGCCAAGAAATTTTAATTTAATTTTTAAAAAATTAATTAAATCTTATTAAATATTTTTATTAATTAAATGTCCACCACTCCAGCATTCAGTGCCTACCTAGTTGTTAATGTAAAGAACCCGTATCCTATATCACACTTGTTATGTCTAGACCAGTAGTTCTCAATTCGGGGTGATTCTGCCCTGTAGGAAACACTTGGCAATGACTAGAGACAATTTGCTGGTCATACTGAAGTTGATGGTCTACTGGCATCTAAGTGAGTAGAGGCCAGGGATGCTGCTAAACATTCTACAATATACAGGACAGACACCTGCAAGAATTATCTGGGCCAAAATGTCAATAGTATCAAGATTGAGAAGTCTGGGTCTAGACTTGTGCACAATGCAAATTTAAGAGGGTTGTTGATTGGTTAATGTGACAAAGTGTTCCTCGCTGCAATGTGCAGTGATTGTGCACAATACACTTATCCATGAGAACCTCCAGAACCCTGAATTAGAACATGAAGAAAAGCAAGAAAATGATGTTCAGTATGATGGGAAATGGAACTCCTTATGCAAGAATCTATTGCATCCATGCTACAGGATAGGGCGGATTTAACAATTTAATTAATTTGTGTATTCTCTGGGTAAGTGCTTCCTCCACATTAATTCTTGCCACCTCTCAAAGCAGTGCCAGTCTCTACGTTGGCTGTGGTGCAATCCACACACCTTCATGATATTTGGACATACCGTGTTTCCCTGAAAATAAGACCTACCCATAAAATAAGCCCTGGCAGGATTTCTAAGCATTTGCGCAATATAAGCCCTACCCCGAAAATAAGACCTAGTGATGGGCGTGGCTACCCAGCGTATCTGCACAACCCATGCATTCCGTCGCGGAGCGGCAAAGAAGACAGCAGCCCTTCTCATCTGCCCCATCGTGACAGCTACTATCCCAGAGGTGGCCGGAAAGGTGCAGGCAGCCCCACCAACAAGGTCGGCTCCCCCTGTCAGGTCCCGGCCATCCTGTGCGTGCTGCAAGCTGAGGCTTTGAGGGGAAAGTCTCCTCAGTGAAGTGAGGAATGGGACGCTCCGCTTTAGGTATTGTGTGTCCCCAGGGGGAAGAAGGAAAGCTGTGGCTGTCATTTTATTATGATGATGTTCCAGAAGAAGACGACTTAACTATATTTGAATAAACGTAGATTGTTGTACTGTACTTAAAAAAAATAACACATCCCCTGAAAATACGCACTAGGGTGTCTTCTTGAGGAAAAAAATATATAAGACCCTGTCTTATTTTTGGGGAAACACGGTAGTTGCATTTTGTTGAGGACAGGAGGGCCAGAAATATGGAGAGTATGTCCATTTTCTGAGGCCTTGATAGTGTTAGGAAGAAATGTGGGGTTCTCTGAAGTGTGGGGTATTGAGAGCAGGAGCCCCCCTTCCCTAGGTTTAGAGTTGTAAACTGTAATGGCTAGGCTTATTGGCTTAATAACCTAATAACATCAGAATGGCTAAAATAAAAATACTGATAATACCAAGTGCTGACAAGGATGTGGAGCAACAGCCATTCATATACCCTGCAGCTGTGAGTGTAAATTTTGTGTTAAACTTCTAACAAAAAATATTACCAAAGAACAATATGCCATATTTACCATAAATATTTTTTTGGAAACTAGCAGTATCTGCTGAAGCCAAATACTCACACACCCAGCAATTCCAATTCTAGGTATGTGCCCAGCAATGTGAATGGGGCTTTTTATGTTAATTAATGCAGTATGTGTTCTTTGTAGAAAATTTGGAAAACTAAGTGGAAAGGAAAAAAAAATGTTGCCATTATTTCTAACTCCCAGAGATAAACATTGTTAAAATTTTCATACAAATTCTTGCATGTTTGCTTGATTGATTTTTAAACTCTATGTGTATATGAATAAAATATAGAAAAATTTAGTGTAGTCTCTTGCTTCAAAAACATTATAAGCATTTTTGCATATTATGCAATAATTTGCTATGACATTTTTTTTTGAGACAGAGTCTCGCTCTTTTGCCCCAGACTAGAGTGTATGACATATTTTTAATAGCTGTACAATATTCCATTGCATGAAATAAGTCTTTAATCAATCTCTTATTAACACATATTGAAGTTGTTTCCAGTTTTCTGGAACATATACACCTTTGTGTATCTCTCAGATTATTTCCTGGAGTGCATTTTACATGGGGATGGCTGCATCACAGAGTTAGGAACATTTTAAAAGTCTCTGATAGGTATTATAAATTGCTTTTCCAAAATACAGAGGTGGCTCACACTCCTTCAGGAGTATGTTACATTCTCCTTTCATAGTGCTTGCTCTAACTGTGAGCATTATCATTTTTTAATCTTGGCCTGTTTCACAGATGAAAAACGGTATCTTGTTTTAACTTACCTCTCCTTGATTAGCAGTGATGTTAAATATATTTTTCTGATGTTTCATTATTCTCCAGAAAATTTGGGAGTCACTATTCTGAAACAGCAGAGTCTGATAGACTGAAGTTTGCACTTAAAACACAAAAATATTAATAACAGAGAAATAAGTATATTACCGTATCATATCACTGCCTATAGTGCTGCAAAACACTCTACAATAATTTCTGTCACTGCAGAGAAGCATAAAAGTACGAATACCTGTAATTAACACAGTGAACGTGCTGGTAGGTAGACTACAATGCAAACAAACTATCTTTTTTCTCCCCCTGTGTCTTTAAACTGTATTCACTGGGGGAAAGTTTTAACTCCATCTGGGATGAAAACTTTGGTGTGATTTTCTGCTCATGCTTCGGTTCTAGACAGTCTTACAGTCACTCGCACACCCAGGCTCAAATTGCTGGTTAGGTTGTCCAGAGCCATGCAGTAGTCAAAACTCCAAATGGGATTTAGAGTTACATCTCCCTGTCCCCAGCTCCAGGTGAACCAGCACAGGTCCAGGTTCACCTGGAGGAGACGTGGCCACCACCCTTTCTTCTTCATCTTCCCTCTCCGCTAAGGAAGTGGCTTCTGGTCTTTTCTGATAGGGACACAGGACATGGGGATACAGAAAGTTCTTACTTGTTGCATACTGTCATGAGATGGTTTGTCATACTCTGGGGGTCTGGCAAGCATTTCAGGCCAACTCTTCCATGAACACAGTCATGGATTCATCAGAGATCTCCCTGTTGGGTCAACCCAACCCCGGCTCCCCAAAGCGCAGGGGACCATCCTCTCCTCCAGCCGCTGCTCCCGCCCCCACTCCCGGTTCTCCAGGGGTTTCCCCAGCACAGACCACTCTCCGGAGGAGTCCATTTGTCCCTCCCGGCTGTCCTCTCTGTCAGGGGGCCCACCTCCAGCTCATGAGAAACACATGAAAACTCTCCCCCCGTGGTTGGTGGCAGAGCTGCTGTTTCTCACAGCCAGCCTTTGTTTGACTCTCTCCTTCTCGCTGCCCAGTGACTCAGTTTACTAGTCAGTCTCTCACCTTAAAATCCCTCCGTCTGTGCAAGAAATTACATCCAATGACCCCCAGAACTCACCATTTCAAACTCACTGAAGACTCTTGCAAAACCGGCCACAATTCTCCATTTTTCCTGTAGCCACACCCTTTTCAATGTGTCTTTGATGCTCCTCCCATTGGAGGCGGGGAAGAACCTTCCTTGAATCTGGGCTGGTCCAGTAATTTGTTCTGGCCAATAGAATGCAGTGGAAGTCACGACATGCCTTTTACAGCCTAGACCTGCCGAGGGCTTGTGCGCTTCCGCTTGCTCTCTTGGACTCCTGCCAATGTCGTGTGGACAAACCCAGTCTAGCCTGCCGGGGGATGAGAGAAAACACAGAGCAAAACTGAGTCAGCTGATACATCCCAGATACGTGAGTGAGCTCAGACAAGATGAGCAGAACTGATTTGCTGCCCTAGCAGCTAACTACACATGCATGTATCGGTAGGATCAACATGGCGAGACCCTGACTCTACGAAGAATAGAAAATAGAAATAGCCGGGCATGGTGGCGCGTGCCTGTAGTCCCAGCTCCTCGGGAGGCTGAGGCAGGAGGATCGCGTGAGCCCAGGAGTCTGAGGTTGCTGTGAGCTACGGTGACACCACTGCACTATATTCCGGGTGACAGAGTGAGACCCTGTCTCATAAAAAACAAAACAAAACAAAAGAGCTGTACCCTCTAAATCTATAAAAATAAACACATGAAAAAAAGAGTATGCAGCCAAAAATGTGGAGAAAAGACTATTCTAGAGGTATTTTAGTTATTCATTTTAAAAAAGCAGCAAGTTCTGTCCTTTTCAAAGTAGTCACACCTAATATCTCAGATGTGGGTAAAACACTTTACTGTGCATGTGGGGCAGTTATTAATGTCCTCATTTAACAGATGAGAAATCAACAGACGAATCGACTTGGCCAGGGTCAAAGCACAGGCCAGAGCCCAGGGTCCCTGCTCCTGGCCACTGTTACTCCTCCCTTCTCACTTCACCCTGTGCCTATCCCCACCTTCTCCATCCAGGACTTCATGACCTTGTGACCTCTTACTAAACAGAAGACAACAAACGTATAGCCAGGTGCTTGGCGTGCGGCTTTCCTTAAAAACATGGACTGATTCTGAATTTCAAGTCCCCCTTCCAGGCAAGCTGCCCTAGAGCGGGGCCCCAGGGGCTCCATACAGAGCCCTAGGAGCGTCCAAGAGGAATTCTAAGAAGAGGGAGGAAGAGAAAGAGGAAGAAGAGAAGGAAGAGGAAGAGCAGAAGGAGAACAAGAGGAAGAAGGAGAAGAGAGAAGAAGGGAAGGAGACAGGACGAGGAAGAAGAAGAGTGAGGCAAAGACATACTCCTCACACGAATGAGAGCCATCTTCCGGGTCTGCCTTCTTTCTCTCAGCGTCATACCTGCGAAGTACCTGTTCTGTTAGTTGTGGTATTTGTTTACTATCATTGCTGTAAGCTCGTCCATTGTGTGACTACATCAAAATCTACTCACGTGTTCCCCTGCTGGCTATGCGTACCTAGGAGCCCTCAACGGTCTAATTCAGATGTCAGGGCACAGAGCCTGTCCCCCAGCCAGGCCCTAGGTCAGCATCTGGCGCTGGGCGACTCCGGGGCCTCTAGAGCCCCACAGTGGGTCCTGGGGGTGCTAAAAGGCATGTGGGCGTGAGTTCCCCACAAGCCCTGCCCAACCCTCCAAGCCGAGCTGATTTGTTTCAGATAAAGAGCCCAGCAGGTGCACAGGAGATGGGGTACAGGGGGTACTTTCTTACTTTTGGTTCGGTTCTTTGTCCCCAATACACATGCTGAAATGACCAAGCCTGTTGCTAGAATGTTGAATTATTTCCATGAGGAAAATAGCCCCTGTCTCGGGCTGGCCCTGTGCCTCCCCGCTCCTCCTGTCCCCAGGCCCTTCCTGGGGCTGCCCTGGGCATCCACTAGCCCTGCTGGGCGGCCATAGCTCCTATGCCCTAGCCTGCACCTCGGCCAAAGCAGACCTGGACCTCGTGGCAGGGAGGGCCACCTGGTCCTGGTGTTCGCACCCCGGCTGGCAGACACGGGCCACCCACCAGCCCCCAAGGCTGGGGCCACCTCACGTCACTGCAGTGTCCACAGTGTGCTGTGCCAGGGGTGAGCATTTGGGATATCACATCTGCCTCCCTGGACCTGTTTTATGCCTTGGACAGCTGGAGTGAGAATTGCTTTGAGGACTAACTTTGATCCTTGATGAAGGAGCTATAGAGAACAAGAGTAATAATAATCATAATAAGTGTAGTGATAAGGACGATAAGCGCTAACGTTTACTTAGCTCTTGCCATATTGCAGGCCGGTTCTGAGCATGTCACGTGTGTGAGCGCGTGCATTCCTCACAGCAGCACGCTGATGTGGGTACCACGTGGTTTCTATTTGACAGATAGAGAAACCAAGGTCAACTAAATTGCCCAGGGCCACCCAGTTAGTCAGTGGATGAGCCGGGACTCAAACCCAGGTAATCTGACTCCACTGCCTGGAAATCAGAAGAAAGAAACAAACGCAGCATTCCCCCCGTTCCTGGAAAGTGGAAACAGCGTGTGAGGAAGAGAGAGAGCGGATAACCTGAGCGTTGTTGGGATAAAACATACTTTCTTTTTCTTTTTTTTTTTTTTTTGAGACAGAGTCTTACTTTGTTGCCCAGGCTAGGGTGAGTGCCGTGGCGTCAGCCTAGCTCACAGCAACCTCAAGCTCCTTGGCTCAAGCAATCCTTCTGCCTCAGCCTCCCGAGTAGCTGGGACTACAGGCATGCGCCACCATGCCCGGCTAATTTTTTCTATATATTTTAGTTGGCCAATTAATGTATTTCTATTTTTAGTAGAGACGGGGTCTTGCTCTTGGTCAGGCTGGTTTCGAACTCCTGACCTTGAGCTATCCACCCGCCTCGGCCTCCCAGAGTGCTAGGATTACAGGTGTGAGCCACCGCGCCCGGCCAAAACATACTTTCTTAACTGTTGATCTTTACTTATAGTTTCTTTTATTTGTGCATTCATTCATTTATGCATTCATTCAATGGCATTTATTAAGTTTGTAAAATGTTTGAAGTGTCAGACGTCGCCAGGCCCAGGTGATACCTTTGATCTTGGTGTAGGTGGGAGTCAGACGGGGACAGTCATGATTGGGAGTCTTTAGTCATTGTCCAGCTCTGGGCTGATCTCCAGGCTCAAGAGGGAGTTTTCCCTCCAACCCACCCACTTCTAGGAGTCTAGAGTCCAACCCAGTCTCTCTTGGGCTTATGGATGAGCCGGGACCTTGTAGAGGGCACGACCACACAGGAAGCCGGGTGGAGACTGAGCCGAATCTGGGGCATTTCGCCTTGTCCATCCTGCTGGGGAGCTGGGTGCTGGGTGGCTGCTGGTGGCAGTTTTGAAATGTGGCCGCACATTCTCTGACACCCTCCCATCGAGGGCTGGGTCTATGTCACTTCTCCTTGAGCTGGTTGAGCGTGTGACTACTTCAAAGAATGGATTATGGCAGAAGGAATGCTGTGTGACTTCTGGGGCTAGGGAGTGAGAGGCCATGCAGCTTCTGCCTGGTTGTCTGGGAATTTTCCCTGTTGGAGCCTTGAGCTGCCACTGATGGAAGAAGTGCCACCTCCCCGAGACGGCCGTGCAGAAGAGGCCACGTGGAGGCACTGGAGTCCCACGAGCCCAGGCTGCCTCCTCCCCGGCCCAGGAGCCAGGTGTGCGCGTGAGCAAGTCATCTTGGAATTGGGTCCTCCAGCCTCGCAGTTCGATGACCCCTTCAATTGAATCATTCCAACCACTCAAATTGTCCCAGGAGAGGCCCCAGATATCACAGAGAAGACAGAGATGCCTGCGGTGCCCTGTCCAACTCCTTGACTCACAGGATCCAAGAACAGAATACACTCATAGCTGTTGCAGCCGCACAGGTTCGTGGGAGTTTGTTGTGCGGCAGGATAGATAACTGGAATACGGCCTGTGTCAGTCAGGGTTCAGCCTGAGAAGCGGAGCCAGCAGGAGACACATAGTAAGAGATTTATTGCAAGGAATTGGCTTACGTGATCGTGGGGGCTGGCTCAGCAAGTCCGAAATCCTTAGGGCGGGCAGGAAGGGCAGGCTGGACCTTTGGGCAGGAGCTGACACTACCGTCATAGGTGGAACTTCTTCTTCAGGGAAGCCTCAGTTCTGCTCTTCAGGCATTTCAATGCCCTTGATCATGTTCACTCAGATTATCTAAGATAATCTCCCTTACTTAAAGCAAGTGACTATGGACTTTAATCATACCTATAAAATACATTCGCAGGAACACCTAGGTTCGTGTTCGAATGAATAACTGGGGACTATGGCCAAGTTGGCACATCAAACTGACCATCACACCGTCCAAGGAAGCCCACACTGGAGGGAACCAGGCAGGACCCCCAGTGTGGGTCCAGGAGCCAGGGATGGCTTTGCTCATTGCAGGAGGGGGGTGGGGGCCTAAGGACAGCCATGTGGGAACTTTCTGAAGTGTCTCAAGCCCAGCAAGTCTGACCCTCTTCCTCCAGGCAAACCCACTTCACCATCTCCTCTCCTCCCAGTACGGGACGGTCCCACTCCCTTCACATTCTCATTTGGGTTTTTGGCATGTGCCTTCCCCAGCCATACCTCCAGCCTTCAAGCGGCCTGCCTGGCCTGTGTCCGTTGCCTGGGTATGTAGAGAAATCAATCAAGAAATTGATGTAGGTTAAGGGCCAGCAGTAGGAAGGAATGATAGGGAGTTAGAGGAATAAAAATTCCTGGTTGGGATCATAAATACATCATTCCATCCAACACAAGGCGCCCAGTGTGACGTGGTGGGGCACAGAGAATGCCCCAGGCCCTGGGCCAGCGTGTGGGGAAGCGAAAGGGATGGGAAGGATGTGTTTGCCATGAATGGGATGCTGGAAGGGTGGACACGGGCAAGTAGAGGGTGGCCAGGGGGCCCGAGGGTAGGAGACAGCAGGGAGAGAGACATGCTAGGAAGACGGACCAGCACGTCGGCCAGTGTTGTGGAGGGGAGGGGGAAGGAGGTGGTGGGAGGCCGGGCAGGGCGGGCCCCTCACGGGGACATTGCCTGTGATAGGCCTTTGGGCTTCATTCTGGAGGAGTCACATACTGCTCACTATTTTATAGTGTCGTTTCATTTTACTGCCACACTCAAAGGACAATGCACACAAACCTTGCTCTGCCTCATTTCCCTTGTACAGCAACAGCAATGAGGACAGTGGCAGAGAATGCAAATGGTGCCAGTAACAGCCCACTGACGGTGAGCACCTCTGCTCTTTCCTGTCCCCTGCCAGGCTCTGTCAGGATGCGTGTGGTTCTTCATGGAAATTATCTCTCATGCTGCTTAGAGGTAGGTGGGAAACGCCACCAAAGCGATGGAACCCAACAGCACAGCGAAGATCACGATGAAGCCAATGGTGAGAAGTCAAAACAACACGCTGGTGTCAGTCCTAACCGCTGGGGCTCCTCACCGCCCACCCTAGGTCTTCACTGACACCCTCTCCCAGATGTTCTCATCCACTCCCTTGGCCGTAAAGTCCATACATTTATGCTAATGACTCCCACATTTGTCTTTCCAGCCTTGACTGCTCTTCTAAGCTCCGAACTCATATATCCAACTGCCTACCTGACATCCCTATGTAGACGTTTAGTAGGATCTCAGCCTCAACATATCCAAAAGAGAACTCTTGATCTCCCCAAATGTGCTCTTTCCGTAGTCTTCCACATATCCACTCTCAAGCCAGAGTCTTAGAAGGTTTCCTAGATTCCTAGATTCCTTCTTTTTCTCATCCTACTCACCCGAGTGTCTGGACGTCTTCACTGCCAACATACACCTTGGGTGCCCCTTCCTCTCCTCATCTCTCTGGCAAGCTGAGTGATCGAGGCCACCACGGCCTCTTGCCACGGATTATTACACCAGCACCTGGCTGGTGTTGCTGCTAAAGCCCTTGCAACCCCCCGCTTACTCCATGGAGCAACAAATGGGATCCCATGACAAAGACCGAATTGCACTTAAGATGCTTCAATAGCTGCCCAGTCATAGTTGGAATAAAACCGAACCTTCTCATCACCTTTGGCCTACGAGGTCCCAAATTATGGGTCCCTGCCCATCTCTCCAGATGCATCTAGAGCCACTCTTCTCCTGGCTTATCTCCTCTCAGCCTCCACCATCCTGAGCTCCTCCCTGCCCCAGGGCCTTTGCACATGCTGTCTCGCATAGAGGCTATTTCTACCATTCTTCATATGAGTAAATCCCTCCTTATCAATGCCATGTTTTCGGAGCAGGCTTCCCTGATGTGTGTATCCGAAGTAGGATCCTTCCAGCTATTCTGTATTGGAACTCCTGACTTGTTTCCACAACACTCATATTACAATTTGCGATTTTATTCATGCGTCTGTTGGTTGCCCGTGCCCCTTAATAGAGTTAGCTCGTGTTCTCCTTCCCCAGCACGTAGGACAGTATGTGCCCGGCGCATACAGGAGCTCGATGAGTAAGTGTAGAATGAATGCAGATAGTATAATGCCGTCATTTCTTTGTTGATTAGAAAGAACAAAAGCATACATTTATGAGGCAGAATTTACTTACGGGACTTTTCTTGCTGGCCTATTTCTTCCACATGATGCATTACATTCAGGACAAAGAAATATCAAAAGTGAGAGAGCTCCACAAAATGCTCAGGTGACAAAGACGAAGAGCTCTTGGCCGGAGCCCCTGGGGGGAGTGCTGGTGTGTGACGGCCTGCTGGGCAGGACATGCCAAGCCCGTGTGCAACGCTGAGTTGTGTGGTCACCGCGCTGAGCCCTGCTCAGTTACGTGATTCAGTCCAGCTAAATGACCTCCTGCTTCTAGTAGCAAAGAGCGTGTCCTAGCTGAGCCCAGGCAGTCGCACGGCCTTGTTTCTGGGATCTAAAACCTACAAAACCTGTTTCTTCCGGACCGCTGTCCAAATACTGGGAAGTCGGGGGGCAGGATCCTCCAAAAGGAGAAATCAATTCGAATCCAGAACTCTGGGCATGTGTCTGGGACGGCATCTGCTTTCCAGAAAGAAAAGGACAATGATGGAAAAAACTACTGGGTGTCAGTTTTGGGAAGTGGGGCGCTGTGAGAACGGGCGGGCAGAGCATTGGCAGGTCAGTCCTTATCGGTCACGCTGGAGAGGTCACCCGAGCTCTTTAGGCCCAAATTTCCTTATCTGGAAGCCATGGTTCCCAAACTTCCTTTTTATATATTCAGTTTTAAAAGCTGAGGTATGATTTACTCTAAGTATACAGTTCAAGGCGTTGACAAGCGTACACACCTGTGTAACCGCCACCCTACTCAAGACACAGCACATTTCCGTAATCCCAGAAAGCTCCCTGTGCCCCATCCAACCAGCCCTCACTCCCCAGAGGCAGCCACAGCTCTGATTTCTATCCCCATAGCTTAGTTTTGCCTGTTCTATAACTTCAAATAAACCCAGTCATACAACGTGTGCTTTTTGTGTCGAATTTCTTTTGTTCAACACTTGTCAGCGTGACTCATCCTGCCGCGTGTGCTAGTAGTTCATTCCTTTTCATTGCTGAGTGACAGCGCGTTGTTTCAATCAGCCCAGGCTGCTGTAACAAAGCGGCATAGACTGGGTGGCTTATAAACAACAGACATCTATTTCTTACAGTTTTGGAGCCTGGAAGTCCGGGGTCAGGGATCAGGGTGGCAGCATGGCCAGGTTCTGGCGAGGGCCCTCTTCCAGGTTGCAGACCGCTGACGTCTCAACCTGTCCTCCGTGTTGGAAAGTCGGCAGGAGAGCTCTCCGGGGTCTCTTTCATAGGGCGCTAAGCCCATTCCTCAGGGCTCCACCCTCTTGACCTCATCGCCTCTCAAAGGCCCCACATCTTAATATCATCACATTGGGGGTTTAGGATTTCAACCTGTGAATTTGTAGGGGGACACATACATTCAGTCCACAATACCCCCTGCTTAAATATTTAAATAGACCATAGTTTGTGTATCCTTTAACTTGTTGATGGACATTTGAGTTGTTTCCAGTTTAGGGCTATTATGAATAAAGTTGCTATGTACAGGTCTTTGTATGGACATATGTTTTCCTTTTTCTTGGTGACTATTTAGGATCACAAACTTTATTTTATGCAGAACCCTGGTATGTCAGGAGGATTCCAGTGGAATAAGGGCGAGGTCTTGGAAATGTGCCCTCTTACCCTTTTTTCCTGCCCCCCATGGTAGCCCTTGAGTCAGTGGCTGCAGCCAACCCACTGTGTGGTCACTCTGACCTGTCTGAGGCCCCTCTCTGAAAGGACCCCGCAGATGCCGAGATCCATGGATGGTCAAGTCCCTTATATAAAATGGTGTGTTATTTGCATATAGCCTACACACATCCTCCCATATGCTTCAAATCATCTCTAGATTACTTATAATAGCTAATACAATGTAAAGGCTATGTAAATAGTTGTCATACTGTATTGTTTAGGAAACAATGACAAGCAAAAAGTCTGTACATGTTCAGTACAGATGCAACCATTCCTTTTTATAAAAAAAAATAATTTTAATCTGTGGTTAGTTGAACCCACAGATGTGGAACTCAGAGATACAATAGGTCGACTATAATAGGAATTCTGAAAAGAAAGAATAGACAGAATGGAGAGATTATAATTAAGTAAAAAATAGAAAAAATTTCCAGATTTGACATGCAATATTTTATAATAAAAGGGCCCATCGGTGACCAAGCATGGCATCTAACATATCGCAACGCTGAAGACTGTCAAATCTGTATCCCTGACCGCTCACCTGTGTCGACCACTGACATGTACACTAGACTCCTGTCTGGCATCTCAGTTTCGATATGTCCAAAAAGCACTTTTAATTTCTTCTTCTAAACCTCCTTCTCCCCAAGTCTTCCCCCTTTCAGTGAATGGCACACCGTCCCCCAAGTTGCTCAGGTGAAAACTGAGGAGTCATCTTTCATTTCATTTTCTCTCCTGCCAAGTCAAATTAAGAACCCCAAGTCCGCTCACACCTCCCATCTATGCTTCCACACCCTATTCCAAAGCCCCGTCATTGCTTGCCTGGTTTGCAGCAATAGCTTCCTAACTGGTCTTCCTATTTCTCCTCTTGACCCTTTATAATTCCATTACCCATACAATAGCCAGAGTGATCTTGAAAATAGAAATCAGATCACACTACTCCCTATTGTATCTAGAATAAGATCCAAGTTCCTAGCAGGCTCTGCAGGGTCCATCTCCTGTTTGCTGCTCAGACTTCATCTCCTACTTTTCAGTTTTGCTCATGACTCTGCAGCCACCTGGCATATTTCTGTCCCCAAACACTGAGTCTATTCAGGCACTGGTCCTGTGGGTCGTGCTTCCTTTCCCCCAGGCTCTTGCCCAGACTCCGCATGGCTCCTTCTTGTTACCTGGGGCTCTGCTTCAGCATCACGTTGGAGAGGCCCCCAGCCCTGGCCACCTCACCTGGAGCACTGGCTCAGCCTGCACCAGCTTCATCACCTGTCCCACTCCCCTCTGGTATTTTCTTCTCAGTACTTATCCACATCTGAAGGTATCTCGTCTACTTATTTATTTATATTTTGCTGTCTATTCCCACACAGAATGTAACCTCCACAAGAACAGGGCTCTTACTGCTCTATATCCAGCCTCTAAGTTTCCTGGTGGTCAATATCTATAATAAATATGTGTCAAAGGAATGAATACATTTGTACATATCAACATTTTAGAACAGCAAAAAATAAAAAATAAGTCCAAAAAGTTCCCAGCAAAAAATAAAAAATAAGTCCAAAAAGTTCCCAGGAAAGTGAAACAGGTTACCTTCAAAGAAGGAAGATCAGAAAGTTATCTGTCTTCTCATCAGCAACACTGGTACTACAAGAAAAGGTAGTGAAACTTCAAAGTTCCAAGAGAAAACGGTTTTGAGCCTGGAGTTATATATCCAGCCAAACTTTCAATCGAATATGAGAACAAAGTCAAGAATTTTTGAATGTGGAAAGGATCAGAAGTTCTGCCTTCTATAAACACTGTTTAAAAGAATGGCTCACAGATGTATTCAGCAGAATAATTTAAAAATAAGAAATAAAACAGAACCCAAGAAAGAGCAATATATAGCCAAACTAAGTCAGCATTGCAGTAAATGAAATGAATCCTGGTATTAAACCTGTGCATCATGCCTGGCGAGTAATTAGTCCAAATTAAAACAAGAAATCAGAGGGCTCAGAGAAAAAGAAAAGTCTTCCAAAGAAAATAAGCTGTAATAAATTGTATGATTAAGAAACAGGAAAGATTTTACTAATAAGTGAAAGGCATTAAATAATAAAAGTAATAATAACATACTATAGTCCCTCTTCCTCACTCTTACTTCCATTGTTCTTCTCCTTGTTTTTAAGTTATATTATCTTTTTAAAACATAAAATCAACTTTATTGGAGTATAATTTACATATAATAAAATGTACAGGTTTCAAATACACAAGTCAATGAGTTTTGACAGGTGTCTAGTACACCGTAACTACAACTCGAGTACCTGCAGCCGATCAAGATATGGATTTACAGCTATAGTACATTTACATCACTCCAGAAAGTTCCCTTTGGGGTCAACTTCCACCACAACACACCCCATTCCAGGAAACCACTGCTGTAATTTCCACTACTATATTTTATTTTTCCCTGTTCTAGAACTCTTTATGAATGGAACCTTTCAGCATGTACTCTGTAGTGTCTGGATTTATTCACTCAGCCTGAGGTTTTATGGTGTCATCCGGGTTTGTTGCAGGTATCAGTAGTCTGTTCCTTTTATCATGCTATATTTCATGAATATGACACAATTTGTTCATCTTTTTTTAATTGATGGTCATTTGGGAAGTTTAAGGGTTTTGAATACTATGAGTAAAGCCGCTGTTCTTGTATGAGTCTTATGGTGGATATAAGTTTTCATTTCTCTTCAGAAAATCTGGAATTAGAATTGCTAGTTCTAGGTGTACATTTAACTATATTAAAAATATCCAAATTTTTTCCAAAGTGGTTGTACACTTTTACTTTCCATTAGTAACATATGAGAATTACATTTTATATTCTCACCAACATTTATAGTAGTATTGTCAATCTTTTAAATTTTAGCCATTTTAGTGAATGTGGAGGGGTAGATATTGTGGTTTTAATTTGTATTTCCCTAATGACTAATAATGTTGAATATCTTTTCAAGTGCTTTTTGGCCATTGCTATATTTTATTTTGTCAATTGTCCTTATCTATAATTTTTATTACATTGGTTTGTTTTTGAACTATTGAGTTGTAAGAGTCATTTATATACTCTGGAAACGAGTCTTTTGTCAAATATAGTGTTGCAAATACTTTCTCCCAGTCTGTGGCTTGACTTTTAATTGTATTAACAATGTCATTTGAAAAGCAGTTGTTTAGTTTAAAGTCAAATTTACTGAATTTTTGTATTTAATCTTGCCAGTTGCATCTGGCAAGTTGCCAGTTGCAAGTTTCATATTTTGCTCTTTTCCTGCCTTCCTTTAAATATTATTTATTATCCTATTTTACTTCCTTTTGGGCTTATTACCTATAACTCTTTGTTACTTAAAGTGGTTTCCTAGGGCTTATAGTATACATCATTAACTCATAACAGTCTACTTTTAAGTGCTATTATACCACTTCATGTATAGCATAAGAACCTTACAATAATATACCTCCATTTCTCCCCTCTAGGATTTTGTGCTATAGTCATTATACTATATATGCTTATAAACCCCACATTGCTATTTTTGAAACAGCCAGTTATCTTTTAAAGAGATTTAAATAATAAGAAGAAATCTTATATGTTTATATATATAGTTACCATTTTGAATACTCTTCATTCCTTTGTGCAGATCAATATTTCTATCTGGTTTCATTTTATTCTTCCTTAGAACTTTAAAAATCTGTTCTTGTAGTGTGAGTCTGTTGGTAATGAATTGCTTTAGCTTTTGTACATACAAAAAAAATTTTGTTTTGCCTTTTTTGAAAGATATCTTTGCTGGGTAGAAAAATCTAGGAAGACTTTTTTTTTTTCTTTCAGTCGGTACTTTAAGATACTGCATCACTGCCTTCACACTTGCATTGTTTCTGAAGACAAATCTGCTGTCACCTTTACGTTTGTTCTTCTATATAAAATGTGTCTTTTTTCTCTAGCTGCCTGTAAAATTTTTCCTTTTTTTTTTTCTACTGTGTGTTTTGAGCAATTTGACTATGATACATGCCATGGTATAATTTTCTTCATGTATCTTGTGCTCGAGGTTTGTTGAGCTTCCTGGACCTGTGGGTTTACAGTGTTCATTAAATGTGGAAAATGTTTGGCTATTATTTTTCAACCATTTGTTCTGCCCTGCTCACTCCCTCCTCTCCTTCATGTACTCCAATTACACATAAATTAGGCCATTTGAAGTTGCCCCATGGTTTATTAATGCTCTGTTTGATTTTCGTTTTTTATTCTCTTTTATGTTTGTGTTTTGTTTTGGATAGTTTGGATAGTTTCTATCCAAATAGTTTCTATTATTGCTATGTCTTCAAGTTCAATCTTTTTTTTTTTTTGCAGTCTACTCTGTCATTAATCCCATCTATGGTGTTTTTTATCTCACACATTGAAGTTTTTATCTTTAGAGGGTTGATCTCTTTTCTATATTATCCATGTCACTACTTAACCTTTTGAACATAGAAATACAGCTATAGTAAGTGTTTTAATACCCTTGTCTATTAGTTCTAATATCTGTGTCAGTTCTGGGTTGGTTTTAATTCCTAGATTTTTCTCCTCATTACAGGACATATTTTTCTGTGTCTTTGCATGCTTATTAATTCTTTTTGGATATGCTTATGAATTTCATCTTTTTTGATCCTGGTGAGTCAAGCAGTTCAGTTACTGGAAAACAGTTTAATTTTTTCAAGTCTTGCTTTAAAAAATTTTAGATGGGACCAGAGCACTGTGTACTTTGGGACTAATTATTACCCACTACAGGGACGAGACCCTTCTGACTACTAAATGCCCTGTGAATAATGAGGATCTCCAGTTGATACTGACCTGGCCCTGTATAAAAACTGTGTACTGTTCTCTCTAATCCATGCGTTCTTAAGGAAGGCAATAGTGCCCTCACAGGGACAAAATTTAGTTTTTAGTGAGAAATTTTTACTCTGTATAAAGCAGAGATACACATATTATCTGTATCATATATATATCATATACAGAATGTATCACAGATATATTAATATCTGTGATATTAAAATTTCATGAGAGAGAGTAATTATGAAAAAAATGTCTAAAATGACTTCTTAGGGGATTGATAATTTTAAAGAGGTTGATTGTTGCTCAATCATTTTGAGTGATTCTTTTCTGTGTCTTAGGTAGTTTTCTAACATGTGTGCTGATCAGTACTCTGCTGAATACTGTAAGGGCACTCTGCAGATATCTGTCCTTCCTCTGTGCAGCTCTCTCCTCTTGGGTACTCTGTCATGAAAATTCTAGCCACCTTGGTCTTCCAGGTCTCTCAGCTCCATTGCTTCAACTTTGGGGGTCTTCTAGGTTCTGTTTGGTTTTCCCCTCCTTGCACCGTGACCTGGAAACTCCTTCAAAGTAATAAGCTGGGGCAATCATAAGGCTTATTTCATTTGTTTCCCTTTTCTAAGTCATCATTGTCTTTCTATGCCTAATGTCCAATGTCTTGAAAACCATCATTTCATATATATTTTCTGTTTTTTGTTATTTTATGCAGAAGGGAAAATCTGTTCTCTATCTTGGCTGGGAGTGGAAGTTAGCTACATTCACCTTAGAATAGCACAGGTTTGCTGGCATGGGATCACAAACACTTCCTTCTATACAGGTTTGGGCACACTATTTGTGTAAAAACTTAATTATTATGCAACCATAATATTATAAAGGCTTCTTATTAACTTTCTAAGTTTAGAACCAATCTTAGAAAAGCATGAAAAGTTTATAGTTACAGAACAGAGTATTAATGGTATCTAGAGACCTTGCCAATGTGGCGAGTAGGAGTGTGGTGGTTGGGAGTTGCAGGTGCAGAGGTTGTGGAGGGAAACAATGGAGAGCACTGATTTTCTGATATCCATGGTGGTGGATCAAACTATTACAGTTGATGCATCAAGAAACAGTTTTAAATATATTACTAAAAGTTATAAAGGTAAACCAACAGAACTAAAATGAAAATATTCTTACCAGGGATTGGGAAGGGAGGGACAAAAAAGAGAAGGAGCAGTGAAATGAGCCACGTTTTTCATCTTCCTTCATGTGAATGTGAAGTCAGTAGGTCTTTTTAATGTCGATAAAGCAGAAGGCAGAGGTATAAGCATATTGTCTATTGATGTACTATTCATGATGGTAGCCACTGGCCACATGTGGCTAATGACTTACTGAAAGGTGGCAAGTGCAACTGAGGAATGACATTTTTTTAATTAAATTTTTATTAATTAAAATTTAAATTTGTAGCCACATGTGGCTAGTGGCTATCATATTAGCACAGATTTAGATGTTTCTGCCATCACAGAAAATTCTATTGGACAGCACTGGTCTAGAGTTTGGAGACTATTATCAGAAAAATCAAAACCAGAAATGATTAAGCATGGTAAGTGCCTAGCACTGGGACTTGGTAAAATGGGGTTGGGTTTCACTCTTCATATCATCCCTCCTTTATGCTTTGAATATTTAGTGTCTATATTGTGTCTTGTTAATATGCCCAGAATGCTCACCTCAACCTGCCATCTCAATGGCCACAACAGTCATTCCCAACGGATTTTGGTTCAGAGTTTTGTGTGATACCTTAAAAATATTTTAGATGGGAAATACTGCTTTTTATAAATTAGGATAGTTACATTTAAACATAAGTTATTAAGTTGTTAATTTTTATTTTCTACCTAACATCTGTGGCTTTGACTGAATAAAAAATTATTCTAACTGGAGATAAGTGATATCTCATTGCAGTTTTGATTTGCATTTCCCTG
>VBSM01001681.1:8029394-8099745 GCA_008086735.1 Cheirogaleus medius | reverse complement strand
AATATACGTGACTGTAATATTTGTACCCCCATAATATGCTGAAATAAAAATAAATCATTCTAGATAGAACTGAATTGCTATTCATCACTTTCCAGGCCATAGCTCTACTATTTTATTTTTTCTGAGACAGGTTCTTGCTCTGTCACCCAGGCTGGAGTGCAATGGTGTGATCGCAACTCACTGCAGCCTCAAATGCCTGGCCTTAAGCAATCCTCTTGCCTCGGTCTCCCAAAGTGCTGGGATTACAGACGAGAGCCACTGTACCTGGTATCTACTTCTTAAATATTCAATGCTTTGACTTCCCTTAATGAGCTACACCTTTTCTTGACAGTGAAAGTTGGAGGAAGGCATTTCTGGTGGCACCTGTCTCTAAGTGAGGCGGCATTGGCCCTTGGCCATTCTGGGGAGTGGGAGGAGGGCAGTGTGTCATCTGCATTTGACTTTTTTGGTAATAATGAGCATGTACTTATTTTGTAACTAAGTAAAACCAATTAAACATGAATTAAACACAATAAAATTAAACGTTTGGTACTAACCTTTTGGGAAAACAAGACCAAGATCCCTGAGAAGCCCACTGAGCCCTTTGTGAGGGGCCCAGCCCTCCTTCTCCTTCTCTGCACGCCAGGTTCACTGGCCTTCCTTTAGGTCCTCAAGCAGGCCCAACTCCCTCCCACTGCTGGCCTTGCAGCATTCTGGGGTCTTGGCCTAAATTGCCTGAATTGTTTCACCCCCCATGACCCTTTTCTTTGGGGAGGGGGCACGTAGGGAGGGCATATTTGTCTTCAGGTCTCAGCTCCAATATGGCTTTCTCAGGGAATTGTCTGTGGCAGTTTGTATTTTCCAAAGACAACCTTGCCAAGACTTCCTATCCCAGATCCTCTTCTGCAATGTGACCTTGCTGCTCCCCCATCCAAAGGAGCTGAGTTCTCCACCCCCTTGAACCTGGCAGGACTTAGTGACTTGCTTGAACAATGGAAGGCAGCAGAGGTGACATTCTGAGACTTCCCAGGATAGCCCTTAAGGAACCACAAGAAGACCATATGCTCACTCTTGGGACGCTCACGCTCTGGACGGCCCCCCTAGGAAGCCAGCGCCTACTGTGAGAAGTCCAAGCCACATGGAGAGACCGTGTGCAGATGCTCTGGTGACAGCCTCAGAGCTCCCTGGGGACAGCCGTGTGAGGGAGCCCCTGGCATGTCCAGCCCAGCCAGATGACCACAGTCCCCGCTGACATCTGCCAGCAACTGCACAAGAGACCCCAAGCAAGAGGCACAAGGGGAGTCCGGTCAACCCACATGGCCATGGAAGGTAACAATAAATGACTGTTTCAGGTTTTAGGGGCTGCATTACGGAGGATGCTCCATCCATCTTTCTAGGAGAGCTGAGGCCTCTTGCGGCCCCACTTTTCAATAACAACAAACGGTAATAATATGAGTCCACTGCGAGCTAGGCACTGGTCTGAGTGCTTTACAAACACCATCTTACTCAGTCCTCATAAGACCCCTGTGAAGGAAAGAAGCATTTTTTAAGATTCTTCTAAAATTACTAAGGCAAGGTAGGTTAAGAACACCCCACCTCAATACTCAGCTGGGATGTGAGTCAGGCAGCCTCTCAGAAGGGCCCCTTCATAGCACTTGCTGTGGTCTCAAGTGTACCTGCACCTTTGTAATTATTTGGATAAATATCTGTCTCTTCCCAACCACACTGTGAGCTCCCTGGGGGCTGGGACCATACCTGTTTTTGTTCAGGGTGAATCCCTGGTATCTAAAATATGCTCAACAAAATCAGGGTGAGTAAATCTCAGTGGCTTCTAGGGAGCTCACGTTCAGCATGAAAGAAGAATACAATGCCAACTGCCTCATCATTCTTTACAAGATAGCGCTTGACTTGTAGTTTATAGGTGAAATACGCATTTGGAATTCAAAGGAGTGCTTGGGAATATAGGCTTTGGAGCACTTCGTAACTTGGTTAAGTTAATTAACCTGTCTTAAGTCTTCATTGTTTCATCTATAATACCGAGTAAATACCTTGCCAGTTGTTGAGAAGATGAAATGATATATGCAAAGTGTCTTGAACACAGTCCTTGGCACGTAAACCCAATGAAGAGTCCCACTGTCAAATATAATAGAAAATTCTTCCAACTGACAGTAAATGTTAAGTCTGCTCATATCAAATATTAGTTAAGACATGGGCAACCACTGAAAATGACAGATAGATCCAGCTTGGGCATTCTCACTCACTGGGTGAGTAAATCAGAGCTAAAATTTGCATTTATAACTTTTTTTAGACAGTTGATTAAAGATTCAACAAATTCAAAGTACCTCAACATGCTGAATGAGGCCACATAATGGAGATTGCACGTGGAAACCTTTGTCCGCTGGACGGCTTCCCCATTCCGTGTTTGGCAGCCCCCACTCCATGTGGGCCAGGATGAGCTTCCTTCCAAGGGAATACTGACCACCCAGCCCAAGCAGAACCGCACCCCACGCCCTGGCCCTGGGTCGCACCTGCCTGAGATGGAGGAGGTGAGCATTTGCGTTTACATGACTTCTGTCCCATTATTCAGAAACCGTAGCCTCTAAAGAGAAAATAGACCCATACATGCCATGGCTTAAGTAGCCGAGAGGGTAAATTTCATACGCCATGTACAAAGAGGAGGCAGAATACACTTAGCATGTTCATGATGCCTCAGGATCTACTCTGTGGGCTTGACATCAACATGACTGCAGGAAACCTGACACTGGGCTTGATCTGCACTTTGTCAGTGTGACTTTTTATTTCCCACTGAACTGACCAGGTATTTGCCACAGTTTCTGTGCATTTTTGTCCAACTCTTCATTTTCCTGTGTCCACAGCAGAGATTTACCAGTTGTTTTGATGCTACCTGTGATCACACATTCCCTCTGATTGGGAGCGATGCCCAGTGTGTGTGTGTGTGTGTGTGTGTGTGTCCACTGCGATCTATGTACACATTGGTCAGTTTCACAGAGAATTATTTGTATTTACAGTCAGTAACTTAAATGGGTGCTCCTCTATTTAAGGAATTAGATGACGGAAGCCAGCACGTCACCCCAGCTGTCACCGTAACGAACGTATGAAACCCAGGAGCAGGGATCTCACTTTCATGTGGTCAGTGGGGGTTATAAGGCCTCCACAGGTCCAATCCAGGGTGGGCCAATCAGTCCTCTGCAAGAGAAAACTGTTTATAAAGTCCATAAATCATAATCTTGGCCCTAGCCAGTTTGATAAATGTTTCCTGCTTCCATGGAAGGGGGAAAAGAGAATAGAATAGCTCAGTTGGCTGTGAATTCATGCCCTGCTGACCTGGGTGACCACCATCAGTGCAGGACGGTACATTCACTGGGGTGGGGGGTGGGGTTCCAGACAAACAGGAGAAACACTGCAACTCTGGGGACAACTCCCCAGCAGGCGTACCTGCTTTTCCCATCACTTGTTTATTCCTTTGAAGAGATGGGTCAAAAGAAGGTAGACGTTTTCATGTGGAAAGGTGGAGCAAACCCTGGGCTGGGTCCAGTACCAACACTACCCCTAACAGAATTTGTGACATCAGGCGTGCATTTGATTTTTCTTATCTGCAACTTCTGCATCTGGAAAAGACAGCGTCTAAAAGATAGACGACTTCAGTTCCAAAATCGTTGATTCTAAGCCTATATAATAAACTACAACAAATTACATGTGTCTTGCTCTCAGAGTCATTCAAGTCACATATTAGCTAATGCCTGTCATTACTAGAAATGTAGTGATTTTTTTCATTATATTAAAAAAGTATTTTTTATGATTTCAAGATTTTTAAATTGAATATTGCTATGTATTAATAATACCAGCTAAATTCAAGGAATGCTAACAATAATCTAAGTTACACATTAGTTTATTTCTCATCCTATAAATCTACTTTTAATTCTATTATTTTCTATTCATTTTTTTCCTCCCTGTATAGAGTTCATTTCTGAGCTAAGAGCCTAAGCTATTGGCTGGCAGTTAGCTGGTGTGTGTGCAGGGAACTCACCATTATCCAAGTAACAGATAAGTTTCTTTTCTAACTGGAATTATATCCAGGGGCCAGTGGGGATGAGTACTTTAACTCAAACACACTATTAGAATGCAAATGACAAGAATGTAGCAAAGGAATTGTTTTTTAAGAGGCTCTTTAGGAGCCTGGGCAGAAATAAATGAAATATATCAGCCTGAGCATCTCCCTGAGAGGAAATAACTAGTAAGACACCTCCCTGAGGATTACATATATTAGTACTTAACTGGCTCACATACCTGAATCACTGAATGGAAAAAAGGAGGTTGTTGTACATTTAGAGAGCTTTTACTCCTCCAAAATTTGAAAGCAATTTTGGTTTGGAAGAAGCAATAATTAGGATAATTCAGTATCTTTTGACAGTGCAAAGTTTTGTTGATTTTGAAAATTAAACTTTGGATTAAAAACTCAAGCTTTTAATTACCTTTCCAAAGTGCAGGAGAAACGAAGACTTTCTAAGACAAACAAAACTTGAGCAAATGTGTTGCCAGGAGACGTGTGGGAAAGCCACGCCTACTTCCGTCTTGCGACTGCCTTTGCCTCACTCTGTGCCAGACCAGGCCACGGCCCTGCAGCGCTGAGTCAGCAGCACCAGGAGGGCGGCTGCGGGGCCTCGGTTGGTTCTCTCTACAGTCAGTGAGCTGACTTGGCTTAAAGCCGTCAAAACCCCACTGAAAGCAAAAGAAAGCCAAGCCAGACAAGCAACTTATTTCTGACAAAGCTGTTCGACAAGTAATTGGTTACTCTTAAGAGCAGAGTATTTTAAACTAGGAATTCTAAAAGTTTAAGTTTCATTAAAAGCATGCACTGCTATTGGAGAAATATCATAAAACATCTTTTTAATGTGAACACTACTTCATACAATGAAAAACTATTTACAATGTGTTGCTTCCAGAGTGGTGACTTTCCCATCGTGTCTCTACCCACGCGCTGACACAGCAGGCGTCTCCTGCCGGGGAGTTTCAGTCCAATTGCACATTGTCCTTGTCCTCGATGGCTCTCCGAGGTCCTTGCGGATCTTGTGGATTCGGGGAACCCGTCCGCTTACATTCTCCTCAGTAGGTATGGCTCAGCAAGCATGCTACCAAAATCACCTATAACCCAGAGACTCTGGCAACCCCACACAAGTAAAATGCGTAGATCAAGTTTTTTTCTCCAATAAACACTAATTTGATAATCCAATCCATTTCCATCTTAAGAAATTGTTTTCACTTAGGAAAATATCGGTTTCTCAATGGAACTAAAGTGAATAATCTGTTCTTCTTCATAACTGGAACTGAGTTCGGATGTCTTTGTATACAAATATAGCATATTTTGGCCGGGAATATAATTTCTTACTAAAGAGTTTATTTGCCTTCACACGCAGGATTGCTACATACATTCACAGTTTTAATAGACTGTAATTAGCTATTCCAGTTGTGCTTTAAAATCCCAAATATGATTCTCATTAGTGAGTGCAAAGCAAATGTCCCATCTGACTACAGTTGGTCCTGGAGTTATAAACTCCATGACGACTGAGGGTGAGTCCCCTCATTCTGCAGTTTCATCATTTGCTTTTTCAGGTATGACCTCCAGGCTCCGGCGTGGCTTCTGAACGTCGGCATTTTCAGTGCCTGGCTTATTCAGTCCACACGACACAGCAGCAAAATGGATTTGTTTCAGGTTCTCCAAAGTCTCGTTCTTAGCGTATTTCAAAAGATCTGCTTGTCCCTGTAACAAAACATGCAATTAAACAGTATTAGACGTGACACAACTCACTACTCTACTTTAACAATACAGATCTTCCGCAGAAATGGAAATATTTTGATTCTGCAAGAGGGCATGTTTATTTCTTATTGGCACTGCATCTGAACAGGCCAATTTTAATTCAAAAACTGAGTCTGTTTTCCCGGTTTCAACACCACAGGCCCAGAGTAGCTGCCTTTTTGGCCCTTTCCATTTATAAATCTTAATAGAGTCCTTGTGTGCATGGATTATTCCTGTCCATTCTGGTTAAAATTACATCTTTAATTAATTGTTTGGTCAATCTTGTTTATTTCCTTTTAAGGTTTGCTTTCTTAAGAAAAACTTTTTATTTTTTAATAAGTTCACACGAGGATACAAATACAGTACAGAGAGGTCTCGTGCATTCTTTCTCAAATTTCCCCTGGTGGTTACATCGCGCATCACTATAGTACAATATCAAAGCCGGGACACGCTCACAGTGGCACAAAGTGCGCCTATGCTTCTGTGTAACTTTATCACATGTGTGGATTCACGTAACCCCAATGCGATTGAGACCCAGGATGGCCCCATCACCACAGAGCTCTCCCTGTACTGCGGCTTTACAGTCACACCTGTCCCCTCCCCTCCTCCATCCCGGACCCCGGCAACCACCAGGCCCTTCTCCCTCTCTGGAGATTGGCTTTGGAGCCCACACAGCCTTTGTTAAGTGCTGGCAGACATAGGCACACACAGGCCCTCACTGAGCAGCTCCGCTCTGGATAAACTTTCTCAGCCAAATTTAACTTTCTTTTATGAAGTCTGACCAGCGACTTGACATACACGCAGCCTAACACGTATACGGGTCGGAAAACGGTGGGTGGACCGAGAGTCTGGAATCTGAGGTGGTGATGGGCCAATGCAGGTTGTCAGCCTCGTTGGGCCAGAGGATTCTTTGGGGGGCTGTGTCATGTGCTAGATATCTTAGGGTATCTAGCAGCAGCCAGGTCTTTACCTACTAGAGATCAACAGTATCCCCTCAACTGTGATAACCAAAAATGTCTGCAGACATTGCTAAATGTCTCCTGGTGGCTCAAACTGCCCCTGGTTGGGGACCGCTGGGCTAACCTATCAACGATTTCAAGATTGTTGAGCAGAAGAGATGATGTGATGCTCCACTGTAAATTGCAACACTCCTACTTTGCTTTTGTTCTATTCTTCCTTTCAAATTTCATCTGCCTTACACTAACGGTTCTTTTTACTTATACTAATACGTTTCCCTTTTTTCTTATTCTCCTTGCTGACTATTTTTTTCCTTCTCCCTCAGGCTCTTGCTTTAGCCTATTATTTTCTTTATGGCTCCTCCATAGTTTGGCTGTCTCTTTGTCATACTTACATCTCCTTTCTCTCTTTTGTTTTGAACTGTTTCCCAATGTGTGTTCCCTTTAAAATATTACTGCCCAACAAGAAGCTGGGGCCAGCTGCAGATGAGTAAGGACCTACCTTGGCAGGTAACTAACTGGTCTATCATCAAGTTTCAGCCACTGGTTAGAACAAATTGCAAGGCGATTTTAAACCACCGTGAGGCCCGAATCCACAGAATGGTTCACTGCTTACCACTTACCATATGTGGTTTTCTTGCTTTAGAGACCTTTAATTAGTAACTATATATAGATGTCCCATTGCTTAGTTTAACTGAAGGAGCTTCATTTTTATTCATTCTTACTAGTCACTAAACTCATATGCTGAAAATTTAAGTCATAAGGTCTTTGTATATAGATATAGTATATTGTGTCAGGAATATAATTTCATATTAAAGAGTTTACTTGCCTTCACAAGCAGAATTGATATTCCATTGTGTTTTAAAATTCAAAATATTATTCTTTTTTAACTGGTAAGCTTTATTTTTTAGAGCAGTTTCAGGTTGACAGCAAAAACCCCAGAAACTATAGAGAGTTACCGTATGTCCCCTGTCCCCCAACCCCTCACACAGCCTTTAGTAGCACTGACATCTTGCACCACAGTGGTACACCTGTTACAGTCCATCAGTCTACCTTGACACATCATTATCACCTAAAGTCCACTGCTTAAATCAGGGTTCACTCTTGGTGTTGTACATGTTGTGGGTTTGGATAAACATCTAATGACATGTATCCACCATTGCTGTATCACACAGAGTACTGCTGCGGCCCTAAAAACCTCTGTGCTCTGCCTACTCATCCTTCCCCACCCTCAATTCCTGGCAACCACCTATCTTTTTACTGTCTCCATAGTTTTGCCTTTTCTACAATGCCATACAGTTGGAATCATACAATATGCAGTCTGATTGGCATCTTTCACTTAGTAATATGTATTTAAGTTTGTCTTTTTATGGCTTGATAGATCATTTCTTTTTAGTGCTGAATAATAGTTCATTGTCTGCATGCAACATAGTTTATTTATCCACTGAAGGACATCTTGGTTGCTTCCAAATTTTGGCAATTATGAATAACACTGCTATAAACATCTGTATTCAGGTTTTTGTGTAGACATAAGTTTTCAACTCATTTGGGTAAATACCAATGGATATAATTGCTGGATCACATGGTAAGAGCATATTTAGTTTTGTAAGAAACTGCCAAACTGTCTTCCAAAGTAGCTGTACCACTTTGCACTCCCACCAGCAATAAATGAGTTCCTGTTGCTACACATCCTCACCAGCATTTGGTGTTGTTAGTGTTTTAGGTTTTGGCTACTCAAATAGATGTGCACTGGTATCTCATTGCAGTTTTAATTTGCGTTTCTCTGATGACATATGATGTGGAACATCTTTTCATATGCTTACCTGCTATCTGTATATCTTCTTTGGTGAGGTGTCTGTTCAGGCTTTTGGCCATTTTTTAATCAGGTTGTTTATTTCCTTAATGTTGAGTTTTAAAAGTTCCTTGTATTTTTTTTTTTTTTTTGGAAAACAGTACTTTATCAAAAGTGTCTTTTGCAAATATTTTCTCCCAATTTGTGGCTTCTCTTCTCATTCTCTTGACATTGCATTTCCCAGAGCATAAGTTTTTAATTTTAATGAAGTCTAGCTCATCCATTCTTTCTTTGCCAGATTATGTTTTTGGTGGTATATCAAAGAAGTCATTTCCATACCAAAGGTCACCTAGATTTTCTCCTATGTTATCTGCTAGCAGTTCTGTATTTTGCTTTTAGGTCTATGATCAATTTAGAGTTAATTCTTGTGAAGAGTGTAAGATCTGTGCCTAGATTCAATTTTTTTTTAAACTGCATATGGATGTCCAGTTTTCCTAGCACCATTTGTTAAAAAGACTATTTCTGGGCTTTCTGTTCTGTTCCATTGATCTATTTGTCTGTTCTTTTGCCAATACCACACTGTTTTGATTGTAGCTTTGCAGTAAGTCCTGAAGTCAGGTAGTGTCAGTCCTCTAACAAATAATTATTGATTTGATTTCTTTAACAGATATAGGACTATTCAGATTATCTATTTCTTCTAATGTGAGTTTTAGCAGATTGTGTTTTTCATGGAATTGGTCCATTTCATCTAGAACATCAAATTTGTAGGCATAGAATTGTTCATAACATTCCTTTATTATCCTTTTAGCATCCATAGGCTCTGTGGTGATGTGCTTTCTTTCATTTCTGACATTAGTAATTTGTGTCATCTCTCTTTTTTTTTTCTGAGTTAGCCTGGCTGGAGGTTTCTTGATTTTATTAAAGTTTTCAAATAACTAGCTTTTGGTTTTATTGATTTTTCTCTATTCATTCCTGTTTTAATTTAATTTCTTCTCTAATATTATTTTTATTAATAAAAATTAGTGGGTCCTTGTTTAAAATGCCTACCTGGTACATCCCCTTGGCTTTCACATGTCCCAAACTGAGTTCCTGATATTCTGCTATTCCCCCTACACCAGCTCCTCTTCAGTCAGAGCAACTCCATTCTTGCAGTGACTTGGACCAGAGACCTTGGTGTCATCACTGAGTGAGTCCTCTCTTTCTCTCCCATCCCTCATCCTGCCCATCAGCAGCTCCTATTGTCTCAATCTTCAAAACACACATACAAAGGTTCTCACCACTTCCTACCAGCCTCACTGCTGCCAACATAGTTTAAGCTACCATCATCTTTCTCTGGGTTTATGACAATACCCTTCTGAGGTCTTTCTTCTCCCTTTTCAACGTGACAATGAGAAAGCTCCCATGAAAACACAAAACATGATTTCTACTCTGTTCAATGCCCCCACCCCCACAACCCCGTGGCTCCCGAAATAACTCAGAGTGAACGTCAAAGTCCTTGCCCACGGCCCTACATGACCTGCCCCACAGCTATCCTCATCCCCTCCATCTCCCCTCCTTGTTTACTTGGCCTCTGTTACACTGGCCTCCTAAATGTCCCTCACACCCAGCAGGTCCTCTCCAGGCTGGCCTCAAGGTCTGTGCCCTCAACATGCCCTCTGCAGGGAAGGCTCCCGCCCCAGAAACACACCTGGCTCACTTCCTTACCTCCTCCAGGTCTTGACCCTGACGCTGTCTTCACAGTGGCACCCTTCCTGACAGCCCATCTTGTCTCATTAGAACTCCCGCTTCCTACGACTCTCCTTACCCCTCCCTGTCTTGCTTTTTCCACGACACTTACTACCGTCTGATGTATTCTATTGCTTTGTTTATTGTTTGTCTCCCCCACTAAATGTGAGCTCCACGGCGGCAGGAATTTTTATCTCCTGATCACTCACTGCTGAATCCTCAGAGCCTAGAAGAGTGCCGGGTACACAGTAAGGGCTCAATAAATATCCGATGAGTGAATATAATTAAAGTAAAATGTGAAAGTCTCGTCTTTAATCTTCACAGCTGCCCCTTAACAGTGTGTTTTCTCTTTTTCTCAGCATATACATATCTCACAAATAATTATTTTATTTTTTATGTATATAGGATCAAACAATCTATATTGTTCTTTGGTTTCCTTTTTTCTTAACAAATTAATGTATTAGCGATCTTTCTAATGTCAGCATATATAGATCTACCACATGATGACAGGGTATTTAGAAACAAAAATCCCCAGATGGTATAGGATAATTAATGTGGTAATAACAGAGTTCTCTATCTGGTTAAACCTTATGTTTCCCAAGCTCAGACAAGTCATTACAGCATCTTGAACAGACCAACCCTTTGGCCATTATCCAAGTGAGACACAAAGGACCCCCAAAGGCCATAAATCTGGGCTCGGGGAGCTGCTGAACTTTGTCCATATCATTTTTATTTTGTTCTATGTGTCTAAAACCACATGCCTGACGTGTCTTGGAGTTAAGACGTAGCATGAGTACAGGACGATTCTGAAAGAGGTGCGGTGTTTGCTGTAACAGTGTTCCTATTTCATTGCTTCAAAAGATTCAAAAGAGTGAAGGCTATTTAAAACGCTGCCACTAACTGACACAAGGTGCCTGGTTTTGAAGACTCCATCTATGAAGCTGGCTTTGCAATGTTTTCAGTTGAAAACTCAAATGTCATTTGGTTTCACACATTCTGTTTTGAATTTCATAACTTACTCTATTTGGTTTTCATCTTGCAAGAGTTATAACAACCTTAGGTCAACATATTTAAGGTCTTACTGAGGCCCAGAAAGTAATCTTTAAAAGATGTCACTAAGGGCAGTGGTAGGATTCCCGCGGCTCTCGCCGAGTCTGGGGTGACCATGCTTTTTCTGGCTGTGCCCGAGGCTTACCTGGATTGGATCACAGGCTGGGAACAGCCAAGAAAGGAATGATGGCAGATGCCAAATGCTAGAGCCGGCGCCCCGGCTGTATTCAACACTTGGCAAATCACCACGCTTTTTGTGTGACCACAGAAGATGTCCTGGTTTTTAATATATTGAAAATATTTCAAGACCCATCTGTTAGTGCTACATAGTTTTTGAAACCAAAATTAACAATGACAATTCATTGCTTTTATTGAGACCTAGAGGTAAAACAACAGGGATTTCATACTCCAGTTTAGTTTTTCAGAGCCATTTGTCAATCTATCTATTAGGAAAAAACAGAGTTGCCTTGCTTCTGAGGCGAGTGATCCAATGTAGCCACGAAGACTTCCCTCGACCTCTGCCACTGACCCATACAGTGGCCACATGCTTGGGAGTTGGAGAGAGCAAAGACTGGCACCTGCCATTCCCTGGGGGCCAGCAGACACTTTTCTTCCAAATTCCAGATATTTTTCTTCCAAATTCTATGCAGTGGGAGGAAGAAGAAGGAAGAAGGCAGTTTGGGAGTTTGAGGGGAGGCACAAAGATATTCCAATATTTTTGTTTTATTTAATGCAAATAGAAATGTAAGTTACCAGCGTCTGGTTTGACCTCGGCATGTCTGGGGCCCACACTGACTTTTAAGCTATTCTGGGCCCAAAGGCCCCAATCTGAGAATGGTTACCTGAATGGGTATGGTGGCCTCCTTCCTGGCTTTCTAATCTACTTGGGAACACAGAGAAGAGCACAGCAGATTTTGGGCACCTTCACTGATACCACCTGCTCCACAAAGAGATGTGACTGACCCTAAATAAAGGGAGGCAGGCACCTGGAGAGCACCAAGGCCCAGCATGAAGACAGACGGTCCCCCTGCGTGAGCCCAGCACCAACCCACATGTTGGGCCCTTACTTGGCAACTGGGTTTGCGTGTGTCTTATTTCCCCAACTTAACCATCGTGCCTTATCTTTACCGTCACCTTGCGAGTCTCCAAGAGGCCTTGGGTACGTACTACTCTGTAATCAAAACCAGAGAACTGAACCTGCAAAACCCTAACACAAATCTCACGACCAGGAATAAAAGGCAGGCCGACAGGAAGTTGCTTTTTCTTCACTGGTTACCTATCTGGCGTATTAATAGTATGCGGTTACAAACATGGTGCCTTTTAGTAAATATTTTGTGGTTAGTCACTGTTTTGGGTGATGAAACTCATACAGAAACTGACTACATTTCAATACAGCATTTCATAAGCATTCAGAGTCACAGGCCAAGCGCACAGACTCCTTCCAGAGTTCTGTGATAAAACTATGGAGATGGTAAAAAGATCAGTGGCTGTCAGGGACTGGGGGGAAGGAGGGATGAACAGGCAGAGAAGAGAGGATTTTTAGGGCAGTGATAATACTTTACATGATACCATAATGATGGGTACAATCAAAACACTAAGTTGCATACTTTAAATATTATACAATAAAAAGTAATTTAAAAATGGCAGATATATGTCATTATACATTTGTCAAAATTCACAGATGTTCAACACCAAGAGTGAAGCCTAATGTAAACTATGGACTTCAGGTGACGACGATGTGTCAATGCAGGTTCATTGATCGTAACAAACGTACCAATCTGGGGGGGATGCTGATAATGGAGGAGGCTGTGTATGTGTGGGGTGGGGAGCATATGGGACATCTCTGTACCTGCCTCTCAATTTTGCTGTGAACCTAAATGTTCTAGAAAAAAAAAGTCTAAAAAAAAAAAAAAAGAATGACATGGAAACTATTTAACATATTTCTTTCTTTTTATTTTTCTTTGAGACAGAGTCTCACTCTGTTGCCCAGGCTAGAGTGCCATGGTGTCAACCTAGCTCACAGCAACCTCAAACTCCTGGGCTGAAGCGATCCTCCTGCCTCAGCCTCCCGAGTAGCTGGGACGACAGGCGTGCGCCACCATGCCCAGCTAATTTTATATATATATATATATATATATGTATATGTATTAGTTGTCCAGCTAATTTCTTTCAATTTTTTTTTTAAAATAGAGACAGGGTCTCACTCTTTCTCAGGCTGGTCTTGAACTCCTGAGCTCAAAGGATCCACCCACCTCAGCCTCCCAGAGTGCTAGGATTACAGGCATGAGCCACCACGCCCGGCCTATTCAACATATTTCTTACAAGCACAATTCAAACTGGCTCAGGAAGGCTGTGAATGTAATTACAGTCCTAAACTTGAAACCACAGAGCCTGCAATATGTCAAAAATTAAATATGAAGAAATGTTTACAAGCAAAGCCTTCTGGGAACATTAGCCACCATTTATTGAGAGACTACTATGCATCAGGCACTGTATCAAGCCCTTTACAAAGATTATCTCATTAGAGTCTCTTAATTCTACAGGGAGATGTTATTGCTACCTGCATTTTATAAAGAGGAAACTGAGTTGAGAGAGAGTAGGGACCTTGACCAAGGAAGAGTCTAAACAGCAAGTTACACTGAAACACACATGGCTTTCTCTCTGTGTGTTTGTTTTATTTTCCTCTCAGATAAAGTAAACTGTGGGACCCAAACTACAGAGAGTTGAAGCCACAGGTCGTGTGTAATATTTTAAAGCAAGCAAAGTAGAATGTCCACTACATTTTTAATATACCCAGCATATCAATGAATTGTAGACAATTCACTCTTCCTGTGATTAAATACAGAAGCAGAAATACAGATTTCCAGTGTGTATTTGTTGAATGAAGAACGAGCGAACAAAAGAATGAACAGACTGTGGGAGTCTCGGCTACAGATTCTCCATCACAGCTCATTATACTTTGACAGCTCCCCTTTCAAGAGGTCTTTTGTGGCTGGTTGAGCCTGTAGCACATTCATCAGAATTGAGGAGGACCTTCCAGCCCGGCCAGGGCTACCTCCACTGAAGTCTCAATAAACCTAACACTTGAAAAGAAGACTCCCTGATTATCACAGTCACCTAAAGCTAGAGCAACATGAGACATGCTTTTTCTACTGGACGTTAGATTTGCTTTAAATGCGCATCATTTCTTCTGTCCTTTCGGCCTCCCCGTATGTTCACTCACGGAAGTGGAACATGAGCTGCAATCCGACCGTGTCCCACAGCAGGCGACTGCTTTCCCCTGCTCTGACTGCCACCCACAGGGTTCAGAGGAGCCGACGCAGGTGGACGAGGGGTTCTGCGCCGGAGCAGAAGGAAGAGTATCCTCAACACAGCTCCTCTCCGGGGCTTTTTCCTTAATCCAAAGAGAGGTTTCAGTTGTTCGGGGCGGAAGGATGGGCTGGGGGGTAGCGGTGGGAGGGCTGATCTGAAGACTGTCCTTGCGCCTTCATTTCATTTTCCTGCCACACTGCCCATATTTGGGCTGTCATCCCATTTACAGTTATTCTCTAGTTTACCAATGGCCGTGCTCAAAAGTTTGTATAAAAGGCAATCATCATACATTTTAAATATAAGATTCAATTTATTAAATTTAGAATGAATGCCTTCCTCCTCAGAAAGTTTTACGCTTCCTTCAACGACGACTGCAGGTGGGGGGGGGGGCGGCTCTTGGCGGCACCCACAGAGGAGGTGGTGTCTGAGTCGGGCCTCAGTTTCCCAGGCCCGGGGCGGTGGAGGACGCTGCCATGCACAGAGAAGTGATCACGCACCAACAAATGACACCTCTGGAGCCCAGCCACTGCTTAGGAGTGTGGTTTCCATGCTACATGCTACAGCTCTCTAGGTTCAGACTTTGACCACCTCTCCCTCTGTCACAGACCTGGCCGTGCAGCGGGAGAGGGCTCCCTGCCCACCCAGCACAGAGCTGGCCGCCCTGGCAGCAGAGGTAGGGAGGGCTCAGGAACAGCCATTGGAGCCTCCAGAGCGGAAGTGAGCCACGATCTCAGCACAGCAGGGAGGAGGTCAGGAGAGGGCTCCAGGGCTGCAGGGCAGGAGAGGGAGACCCAACTGCCTAGAGAGGCAGTGGCGAGGGAGGGGAGAGGCAGGCAGGGCCAGGATGGTGGGCGGCAGAGCCCCAAAACCACTAGGAAGAATGGTGCACATGAGCACTTCCTTCGCACTGTTAATCTTTTAAGCACACTTTTTGCATAATTAAATGTTAGAAGAGTAATCACAAATTCCACATTAGTGGGATCCAAATGTTTGAGGTTTTACTGTGTTTCAAATGGATCAGAAAGAACAGCCTGCCTAATGACAAGCACTATAGTAGTTTGATTTTCTGAGTCATTTCTGAGGAGTTTTCACACAATAAATAGAGAAATGGCTTTCAGTCAATTATAGCTTTTCAGGAAACCAGGAAACATAATATATCACCTATAATAAATAAAAGAACTAAAAGAGTTGAGCATTAATAAAGAAAAGGAGTCATATTTTGACCATCGTGGTAATATTTGGAAAGGAAACAAATGGCAGTCTTCAAGTCTTCAACATAAGCATTGCGGCTCAGGTAAAAATGAAGAAAATCAAGATTAATGTCTTACCAGGTGCAAAACCATCTGGTTTATTGATTTATTTTTGGCAGGAGTCTTATGTTCCCGAAGAGAACAAATCTCTAATTACTTGCAGGGTTTAGTTGTTAGTCTTGTTTCTGAGGGTAGAAGGGCACAGGTCAGAGAGAGCTAGCTTGGCAGCCACTCATCTGAAAAACATCTTGGGTTGTAATAAGCTTAATTCAAGTCTAAGATATTATACAGAAGCTATAAAAGCCCAGCTATTCTGGCCACTACAGATGAGATGCAAACCATGTGAGGAAAGCCTCCTTGCAAGTTCCAGGTCCAGCTGAGCTCCCAGCAGAATAAAGGCTCATGAGTGAGCCCAGCCAACACCACACGGAGCAGAATAACCATCCGGCTGAGCCCAGATAACCCACAGAAACCCACAGAAACACGAGGAATAAGAAGTCGTTGCTGTTTCAAGCAACTATTAATAGTTTTGGCATAGTCTGTTATATAGCAATAGATAACTGAAATAGCCATTAAAGATGGCCATATTTTGTGCTATCTGACAATACCTTTCTGGATGGTGGATTGAAGCAGAGGGAGAACCTGATTCAAGGACTTGTAACTTTAAGAGAAGGTTTATAACTTTGGGACTGTTGGTCTGGAACAAAAAGGCTAGGCTGAGCTAGGAAATACAAATAGATCGAGCACTTGAAATAAAAGCTTAAGATGTACAGTAGTGCCAGACCAAGGCAAGACCAAGTCATAAAACTGTAGAAACTCTGAGTGAGCAGAGTGAGCTGGCCAGGAGAGGGAGAAGAATGCAGGAGAGGCACAAGGAGAAGCAGAAAGACCACTGGCCCACAGAAAGCCACCTCTGGGGCTGCTGAGGTTTCTGACAGCTTTCTAATCTCACGAGGCTGGACTGTAGTTTCTGGTCTCAGTTCCCTGAAATCCCTACACCTCTCACAATCCCCTGTGTGAGCCAGCATCTCTCACCCCTCCTCTGTGAGCTGACTTAAGTGAGTTTCTGCTCTTGGTAACCAAAACAGGCCAAAGAAAAACAGGACTCTTCTACTGTGAGATTCTACCACTTTAAGAATGGCAATGAATGGACACAGTGAAAATTATCACTAGTACAGTGACTGTTTTAGCAAATGAAAAATAAAGGTAGAGGAACCCCTTGTTTAAAGTGGGCTGAAAACGCATGACAGAATTTTCTCTTCACATTCCTGACAAAATGACCAAAATTAGTAAAATTGGCAAAAACATTACTAAGCAAAACCCCACAAACAGCAACCAGGCTAAGAACAAAGTATAACACAATTCGATAAACTTCCAAAGCTCACAGAAGCTATATTGGCAAGTCATAAAAACTCTGAAAATTCTATCTAATGCACAGCCAAACCAGAGAGATACACACTGAGTGACTGCCCTTCTCTTTTTACTTCTGTTTGATGGACCAGCAGATGGGACAGAGGGTGGGGAAGAAAGAAATGACGGGAAAAGCTGGAAATGGGGCTGGCGCACAACTAGAAAACCAGACACAACGGAGAAGACAGTGACTTTCAGGCAGTGCGACACAGCGACACCTGGGAGAAGGGGTACAAACAGGAGTCCCGCTCACGCTTGCAGTTTCCATGTGCAGTGCAGGAAAGGGGACCCAAACAGAGTCCAGCAGTCCCACTGGGTTGAGGAGACAGAGTCTGGAGTTCAGGGAGGCTCAGTGCATAGAATGTGAGGGGCAGAGTAGTAGAGAGGAGGGAGCTCTAAAACAGCTATTGTGAGTATATGACACATGTTCAAGAAGGTAGAGGATATCATGAGCATGAAGAGAAACACGGGATATTTGAAGTTAAAAATACACTGGGTAGGATTAATGGCACATTAGATATTGTATCAGGCAGTATATAATTGGCATTACAGAAGAAGAGCAGAGAAAAGGTAAGACAGAAAAACTATTTCAGGAAATAATGACTGAAAAATTTCCAAATTTGGTAAAAACTATAAGTCCACATACCTAAAAATCTTAAACAATCACCAAGCAGAAGACACATAATGAAAACCACATCGAAGCCCATCATATATGTTTTTTAAACACACATACACACTCACATCCACAAAGATGCTCAACTTCCATACACAGCCTAGAATGACTAAATTGACAATTCCAAGTGTTGACAGGATGTGGAGCAATTGGAACTCTCATAACACCGCTGGAGGAAATGCAAAATGGAACAGCAATATTTTGTAAAGCAGTTTGGCAGTTTCTTAAAAAGTCTCACATATGCTTACCATATGACCAGCAATTCCACTCATAGGTATTTACCCAAGAAGAATAAAAACATGTATGCACACAAAGACTTGTACATACAGCTTTATTCATGTTAGTTAAAAACTGGAAACAACCCAAAAGTCTATCAACTGGTACATGTATAAACAAAGCATGTTATACCCATAAAATACTACTCAGCAATAAAAAGAAATGGATGACTGAAACACACATTACCTTGTATGAATCTTAAAAGTGTTACACTAAATGAAAGAAGGCAAGCGGAAAAGACTATACACCATGTAATTCCATATATATCACATGCTGGAATGGGTGAAAGTATAGAGATAGAAATTAGATCAGTGGTTGCCAACACAAGGGACCTTCCTGTAATACCAAGGGGGGGCACAAAGTAATTTTGGGGGGTGATGGAAACTATCATCATTGTGGTGTGGTTGCATGACTACAGGTGTATCTCGTTTTATTGCACTTTGCTGTTATTGTGTTTCTTACAAGTTGAAGGTTTGTGGTAGCCCTGCATCGAGCAGGTCTATTGGTGCCATTTTTCTAACAGCATGTGCTTACTTCATGTTTTGGTGTCACATTTTGGTAATTCCTGCAATATTTTAAAATTTTTTATTATTATTATCTCTGTTATGATGATTTGTGATCAGTGATCTTTGATGTTACTATTGTAATTGTTTTGGGGCACCACGAACCACACTGATAGAAAACAGAGAACTTGATAAATTTTGTGTGTGTTCTGACTGCTCCACAGACCAGCCATTCCATGTCTCTCTCGCTCTCCTCTGGTCTCCCTATTCTCTGAGACAAAATAATATCAAAATTAGGCCAAGTAATAACCCTACAATGGCCAATAAGTGTTCAGGTGAAAGGAAGAGTTGCACATCTCTCACTTTAATTCAAAAATGTTTAAGCTTAGTGAGGCAGGCATGTTAAAAGCCAAGATAGGCCAAAAGCTAGGCCTCTTGCACCAAACAGCCGAATTGTGAAGGCAAAAGAAAAGTTCTTAAAGGAAATTAAAAGTGCTATTCCAGTGAACACAAACAAAAGAGTGAAACAGCCTTATTATTGACATGGAGAATAATGAGTGGTCTGAATAGAAGATCAAACCGGTCTGAATAGAAGATCAGACCAGCCACAACATTCCTTTAAGCCAAAGCCTAATCCAGAGCAAGGCCTCAACTCTCTTCAATTTTATGAAGGCTGAGGGAAGTGAAGAAGCTATAGAAGGAAAGTTTGAAGCTAGCAGAGGTTGGTTGATGAGGTTTAAGGAAAGAGGCCATTTCCTTAACATAAAAGTGCAAGATGAAGCAGCAAGTGCTGATGCAGAAGCTGTAGCAAGTTATCCAGAAGCTTGTGCTAAGATAGTTATTGAAGGTGGCTATGCTGAACAACAGATTCGCAATGTAGATGAAACAGCCTTCTGTTGGAAGAAGATGCCATGTGGGGACCATCATAGCTAGAGAAGAGAAGTCAATGCCTAGCTTCAAAGCTTCAAAGGACAGGCTGACTCTCTTGTTAGGTGCTAATGTAGCTGTTGACTTTAATTTGAAGACAAAGATCATTTACCATTTCAAAATTCTTAGGGCTCTTAAGAATTATGCTAAATATACTCTGTGCTCTATAAATGAAACAACAAAGCCTAGATGACAGCACATGTGTTTACAGTGTGGTTTACTGAACATTTTAAGCCCACTGGGGAGAACTACTGTTCAGAAAAATAGATTTCTTTCAAAATATTACTGTTCATTGACAGTGCACCTGATCACCCAAGAGGTCTGATGGAGACACACAAAGAGATTAATACTCTTCTCATGCCAGTGAACACAACATCCATTCTGCAGCCATGGATCAAGGAGTAATTTTGAGTTTCAAGTCTTATTCTCTAAGAAATACATTTGTGAGGCTATATAGCTGCAATAGATAGTGATTCCTCTTATGAATCTGAGCAAAGTGAATTGAAAATCTTCTGGAAAGGATTCACTATTATAGATGCCATTGAGAACATTTGTGATTCATGGGAGGAGGTCAAATATCAGTATTAACAGGAGTTTGGAAGGAGCTGATTCCAACCCTCATGGATGAGTTTGAGGGGTTGAAACTTCAGTGGAGGAAGTCACTGCAGACAGAGTGTAAACAGCAAGAGAACTAGAATTAGGAGCCTGAAGATGTCACTAAATTGCTGCAATCTCATGATAAAAAATTCATGGATGAAGAGTTGCTTCTTATAGATGAGCAAAGAAAGTGGTTTCTTGAAATGATGGAATCTACTCCTGGCGAGGATGCTGTGAACATTGTTGAAATGACAACAAAGGATTTAGAATATTATATAAACTTAGTTGATAAAGCGGTGGCAGGGTTTGAAAGGATTTATTCTGATTTGGAAAGTTCTACTGTGGGTAAAATGCTATCAAACAGCATCCCATGCTACAGAGAAATCTTTCATGAAAAGGACAAGTCCATCGATGCAGCAAAATTCATTGTTCTCTTATTTGAAGAAATTGCCGCAGCCACCCCAACCTCTGCAGCCACCAACATTGAGGCAAGACCCTCCACCAGCAAAAATATTATGACTTCCTGAAGGCTCAGATGATCAGATTGCATTTTTTGGCAATAAAGTGTTTTTTAAGTAAGGTATGTACATTGTTTTTTAGACATACTGCTATTGCACATTTAACTACAGTATCATGTAAATATACATTTTTTATGCACTGGGAAATAAAAAAAAATTGTGTGACTCACTTTATTGTGATATTTGCTTTATTGCAGTGATCTTCCTGGAACCGAATCAGCAATGTCCCTGAAGCTTGCCTGTGTATACATTTGTTAAAACTCATTGAATTGTGCGCTCAATTTTGGTGAATTTTATTTTGCATAAATTATACCTCAGTAAAGTTGACAAAAAAAAAAAAAGAATGACGCTGACGATCTAAGGGAAGTGAGGTCTGGAGGGCTGGCTTCTGAATCAAAGAAGCATTAACAGAAGCCTGTGGGAAAGGATTGCACCCTGTCCCCAGTTATGCAGCAGAAACCCTATAACAGGACACTTTACAATCTCTGAGAAGAGAAGGCTAGGTCCAAGTGTCCTAAGAAGCCCGATTATGACCCAGCTGAGCTTTATCTCTTTCCTTGTCATTCCCTTAGGCTGCAGGAAAGCATTGGGTGATTTCTTGGACTTTTGGTGACAGTGAGCCAATTTAAATATTGAACTTATGCCAAGCGACATGGGAATTATAGTCGTGGGAACAAATGTGAATGTTTTCAACCTGGACAATGAAAAAATAACAATATGCCTCACCTAGTAATATCAGAGAGTGCTAATATTCTCATTTTTCATAGCAGAATGTCAACTGTACTTCTAACTGACACATGCAGCTTCAAAAACACCTAATGAAATGACTTTTAACATTTTTCATAATCCCTTCCTTTAGCCTCAGAGGGATCCTTTTACCTCTTGTGGTAAAAATTGCTCACAAATTCATTTAGCTTCTTTATGGTTCACTTTTCTCCTGTTAAATTAAGTAAAATGAAATCTAGTCCTTTTAAAAAATTAAAGAAAACAACTATAATAGAATTCTATCTACTGACATACCTTATTTAATATCTGAGACACTAGTGCTTGTGAGATGCACCAGTGTTTTATGTACCACTAAGAAATAAAAACCACTATCAATTTAACTATGACACAATGAAAGATGTCATGGACTATAAGATACACACCAATTTCAAAGATGTCAACAATGTGAAGAAAAAGTATAACTCAGAATCAATAAAATATATCTCCATCCACCCATCCATCTAGCCAGATGTACGCATATGGAAAGGTTCCTGGAATAAGGTCACCGACATCTAATAATGGTTATTTCTCAGAGGAAAGATCTGAGTTCATTTATAAACTTGTATCTTTTCTACATTAAAAAAAGATGAATTTATAAAAACAAATGAATGATTTTTATTCAAGAAGAAAAAAGACTGTAAGTGAATATGCCAAAATGTTAATAGTAGATACTTCTGAGTGTGGTGATCATGGATGACTTCATTTCTGCATTTTAAAACAATCTTCAACATTGAAAAACTGAACAAAGCATGTAAAAATTCATAACAACTGGGACAGGCACCCTCAGAAGAAAGGGCTCTCCTCTCAGGGTGACCAACAGTCCCAGGTTTGCCAGGGCTGTTCTGATTTTAGCACTGAAAGTCCTGCTCCTGGGATGGTTGGTCACCCTACCTCTTTTATGGTTCAAATGAACAGGGTGATGCATCAGGAAAGATACTTTTGATTCTAGAGCAATGGAACTCAGTTTTTTTAGTGTGCTTCAGAGGAACTTGTTAATAAGCAGGTTCCTAGGTTCCATTCTGGGAGATTCTGGTCCAGGACATCTGGGGTGGGGCTCAGGAGAGGGCACTTTTAAGCACCTCCAGTAATTGCAACGCTCTGGCCTCAACATGTAAGGGTTCCCCTGGCAAGTCCTCCTGTCTTCCTCCTCCTCCTCTCTCCATGTCCGAGGTCATCTGAAACCCTCCCTATGCCTCTGTGCTACCAGGACTCCCCCGCTGTCCCTGTCTACTGCACACCACATGCATGGAGGGCTGCAACCTCTCCAAGCTCACAGCAAAGAAAAAACCGGTGGGAGGAAGGCAAGGGATCCCATACCCACCCTCTAGGAAAATGCTGGTAGGTCAACTCAGACCCAAACTCATGTTCAAGACCCCTGTGAATACTCATTCTTCTAAAGAAAGTTTAAACCTGTGAAATACAAGAATCAAAAAAGCCCTTCCATTACACAGAAATGACACAGACACACAGATCTCTCCAATTCTTCCCCATTCCTCATTTAGGTTCCACCATGCTCAACACCATCTGTAGCAAATATCCTGGAAATTAAAAAAAGACCTATTACCCCATCCTATACATTTATTTCCATATGAACATAAGTCTGAGGTGTTAATTCTCTCTTCTGGACATAATTCAAAAGTAGGTTTCTTCAGTGTGGCTATTTGGTTCAATTACTTCTAAAATATGGCACATTACTTTATGTCAGCTGTTTTTCATTAATATGTGCACCAGGCTCCCATATTTGGTGGCTCTCAGCCCAGTGCTTTCAGACTTTAATGAGCCTAAGAATCACCTGGGGATCTTATAAAAATGGAGGTTCTGGTTCAGCAAGTCTGGGTGGGACTTGGGGTCCTGCATGTCTCACAAGCTCCCAGGTGAGGCCCAGGCTGCTGGTTCCTAGACCACACATGAGTAGCAAGAGTGGGTGACAGGCAAAAGTTTGGTCCCTAAGTCTATATTTGCCTATAATAAAATTAAAGCAAAATGAGCATTTGTTCCTACCACAGGGCTTAAACTGCTAGGTTATTTTTTCCTGAGGTTTGCAGGAAATTTGTAGTGTACCCCCTACCTCTCACCGAGAGTGAGTCAGCAAGTTGTAAAGCCAAATCCCTTTTCATTGTAAATTCCTATGTCTGCTATTCACTGAACTGCAAACCATCGGAGTTAATTCTAAGCAGAATTATATATATATATATGTTATATATATAACACATATGTAAGAAAGAAAGTGTTTGAAGAGGTCAAGAAAATGATTTTAATTATAAAAATGAGTGGGAGTTTAACATGAGAAAATGCAAGTTGGCTAGCTTTGGAAGGGGGACCTTTTATTAAATCAAATCAGAAAATTATTGTCAGCTGCAGAGATGGAGCTTTTAACTTGAGAGGGAATAAGGAAATTAAAAGAGGCAGCTGTGATAATGTCTTTACAGTCTTGAATTTGTTGGGACTCATAAAATGATATTCCAAGATATGGCGCTTTGACATGCTGAACTAAAGCAGCAGCCTCAAGGTCTCTCCTACTCTCCTCCCACCCCCTATCCTGTCTCTCGATCTTTTGTCTCTCCCAAAGCACAGGATAAAGTTCCCTTATCTCTCTAGAAACTGGACCCCCAAAGAAGAACATAATTGTCTTTGATGCCCTTCCTGAAATTTCATTAACCAGAGAAGATTAAAACTCATATCATAGAGGAAGAGACTGAAAATTAAACACCACACCTACAGCCCAGACAAGCTCTGTCCCAAACTGTCTGTTCTCATGTCCCATTCAATTCCCAAAGAGAATCATTTATTGTCATCCATTGTCTAAACACCGGGCTGATTTATTTCTCCTAAAATTCATTTACCACCCCTCAAAACTGCCACCTCTCCTCCCTCCCCACCCCTATGAAGAAGAGTTGATAAGCATCTGGACCTCATTTGGTTGTTAGGCAATCTTCCTCCTGCAATTCCCCTGCTTATACAAGTTAAATAAATATGTCTGTCCTTTTCTCCTATTAATTTGCCTACTGTTAGCTCATTTTCAGGACCTTCAGAGGGTGTAGGGGAAGCCTTCTCTTCTCCCCTACAAATTCAACTGGGCATAAACCATGGAGGGTGAATACTGACAGTCATTTTACACTTAGTTGTCCAAGATCTAGAATAAAATAACCTCTGTGCTATTATTATTCACATTCCCAAACACTGAGGAGAAACGTAAGAACTATTAGTATAAAACTCAAAAAAGTCTTATTTTCAACATAAAAGAGCATTATTTTAAAAATCATGTCATATTATACACAGAAGAAAAAAGCCTAAGAGAATGCACAGCAACGGGCCAAGAGTCATTGTCTCTGAACAGTGGGTTAAGTTTACATTTGCATATTGCTTTTCTGACACTTTCTACAGTGAAAATGTATTTCTTTTACAATAGAAAATAATAAAAGTTAATTTTTAAAAACAGCCTTGCCAGGATAGATATACGTATAGATGGCATCTTCCTTGAAGGGAAATTTCTTTCAACTAGCAAATCTTTTACATATTTCCTTTGACTGAGCTCCACGTAATTCTATTTTTTTCTGAGATCATACTAACACTAAGGCTGTGATTATACTTTAAAGTATTAATGAAATTTGAGTATCTGGAATCTTTCAATTCCCAATCATTGCTCTTATCGTTATTTTCTATTTCACATATAGCAACTAGGATTTATGAACTTTAAAATGCTTCAAAGGTCCTTTGTCTTTCTAACCATAAAAGTCCCCATGTTCTGCGTCCAAGCTGCAATGCCAAGCTCTTGTGCCTGCAGACTCCCTGGAGGGCAGAGTTCTCTATGTGATTGCTGGCGCTATCACACATGCTATAACCTCAGTGGTTGATCACGTACAATGCAGGAAACGTTACACTAAGAGGAAGAAGCACGCTGAAAAAGACTGCAAGATCACCAGCATCAGAAACAACTTTGTAGATACCTTTAAGATGGTAATATTCCAGGTAAAGCTCTCCACTGCTTTCTGTAGCTTTCGTTCCTTCAAACCTTCCTTGGTGCCTATGCTGTGCAAGTGTTCATGGAATTCCATGGCTGAAAGAGAGAAAAAAGATGAAGTACATTACGCTCCCATCCAATCTGTGGTAATGAACCGGCAATATTTATTTTTCTAGGTACAGCTAAGACCATTCCAACCTCCAATGGAATTTCACAAATGTGCCCATTTAAGAATGTAATAATGGGGAGAAAACATTGAAAATTCAAGGTATCAACAAGGTGGAAAGCATCTTAGAGGTCAGCGACTGTTCCTCAGAGCTTTGAAAGGCAAACAGGGCACACATGATCATTCTCATTCTCATTTTAGAGAAGGGAAGCTCAGCAAGCTTCAGAGATGGAAGCCTGCAAAGGAGCAGGCAGAAGAGCTGGGACCAGAAGCCAGGACTCTGCAGTCTCAGAAGGCAGATTTGAGCGCTACTGAGGGCAGAATGCTGGTGAACGGGGATGGAACGAATGCAGTGACGTATCTCTTGGCACAGCACGGCTAACTCTGAGGTCACACCAAGCCCACAGTAAAGGGGAGGGGATGGGGAGAAAGACCCAGAACTCTGACTCTGCATTTATATGACAACTCTTTACACCAGAATTTATATAATCCAATGAATATTCTCTATTGTTCAAAACAGTCTCTCTAAGAGGAAGCTTAGATCCTCTAACTCAAATTTAGAACACAGGGTTTTTACATAAATTTTTAAATTTTATGCTTTTTTTCCCTCTTAGATGGAAAATCTTAATTCCTAACAACAGCAAGGTAACTACTAATAGTAAGACTACTGAATCTAATTTAAACAGTCTTAGCATTTTTTTTTTGTCCTTAGAGTATACCTTATTGAGAACATACAGCAAAAATATTATGCTCTAAGGTCAGAATGAGTCTTTTCTCTATGTGGTAATGTCATTAACAACATGCAGTTCTGTTCCTGTGTTTCTTTCGTGTGTGTGTGTGTGCGTGTGTGCGCGCGCGCGTGCGCCTCCACTCTGGCAAGGGGACTGCTTGTTTACATAGGTGCAGTGCCTCGCAGCAGCCCCCACAACCAGGCTTTTAATAGTGCTGGACAAATGAGGCCTTTGCAATTCTTAAAAGAATTTGGAACTATCCAAACTAGTTTCTCCTTCTGAGCAAGCAAAAGGTATGTGAGTGAGAGAGTGATTTTGTGGATGTCATTTGTTTTATGATGACATCAAAACATGAAGTGTTCTGGAGTCAAACCGCATATCAAGGTGCACTGAGGGAAGTCTTGCTTTTGTCCTGGTCTTTTCTGCCTTGATCCTTCTTCCCCTTATATATTTTTTATCAGTCTTTTTATTGTATTGTTTCTCCTTGTAAACATAAGCAAATGTGCCCATATATTCAAAATCCTCCCTTTCTTACACAAAAAGTAGCATACTATGTACACTGTTGTGTACCATGGTTGTTTTTTCCCCCTCACATAACTGCATAGGGGAGATCACTCCATGTCAGGGGATAGAGCTCTTCCTCATTATTTTTTTAAACAGCTACAGAGACTCCATTTTGTGGTCGCACCAGCATTTATTTATTTAACCAGTCTCCTACTGACAGATGTTAAGTTGTTTGAAATCTTTTGCTATTACAAATATGTGGAACTGTTGTAAATTTTATAAAACATCTTCTGTATTCTTTTGTATAATTTTACTTTTCAGTTGGGCATTCCAACTTCCAATTGCCTTTCTATGTAACACCATTTCAAAGCAACTCTTTATACAGTGATTGACAGTAACTTTATTTCTTAATGTCTTTAAATATTAAGCAATAGCTTACACACCTATGACAAATATAATAAACTGCCAATTAGTCTTTTTTCTTCTCTATTTTTTCCCCACCTCCTAGGAGCTATGGGTCTACTTCCTATCATGCTAATAAGGCATGAGAGGCTCACTGGTTTCAAGAAAGAAGAGTAATTGGTACAATTCATTCTATTGTCTAGGGAACTAAAACACTGACCACTCTCCTCTTCTCCGACTACTTCTCTTTTGCCAGTGATGATGCCTGGGAACATCCCAATGTGATTAGCTAAGGAAACTCCCTCCAACGCTGGTGATCTTGCTCACACAGTGGTCGGCAACCCCTATGTCTAGTTCTTCCTTTCACTGGATATACTTGGCTTAACAGACAAAAAAACCCAAAAACCAAAAAAGTGAAAATAATAATGACCATGAATAGGCTGTAATCCTGTTCTAAAATCCAGGGCTTTGGCTAGAGCATTAAACCACACACACACACATACACACACACACACACCACACTTTCCCCCTCTCTTCACACCTGGGAGACTCCCTGGAGTGTGACTCAACCCCACCAGTTGAGACCCTAATGATAAGACACTGATGTCCTGGCTTTTCTGTTAAGTTTTAATACTGGGCTTCAGCAAGAGATCTGGATTTCTGAACAGGAATCATTAATACTCATAATATTTCTATTTCTGGCAGTCAGGAGGTACCATATTCTCGTGAGTATCATGGAGGCTGGGGTGAATGGAACCCGTGACTGGAATACAGGATGGGAAGAGACACGGGAAGTGGAGGGGGAGTAGCTCTCCACAGACAAGAAGGAATACTGCATGGATGAAAGATGCTTGGGAAAAGAAACTGGGAAGGGAAATGGAAGTGATACTAACCTGGACTACATACTACAATTGCTTGACTAGATGTAGGCTATTTACGATTCTGTTTTATGACACATCAAAACTGGCACAAAGGTGTAACACAGAGTAGTTGGGATTTTTCAAACATCAGGGTATCTGCTTGGAAGCCTCATCCCTCTGGGGACAGACGATTTATGTTGCCTTGCTAAACATCTGATCACCAGTAAGGTAATGAGGCAGTGACAGGAACTGCTATACTGGGCTTAATTCCAATTAACAAGTAAGAACCTACAGATATTATAAGCATGGAACAGTGGAAGAAGGGTATGCTGAGGTTATACAAACATCTACCCTAGATTTTAAGAAAGCAGCTTTCAGAAAGGTCAGAAGACAGGTAGGAACCCAGGACTGGAGGCAGTAAAAAGACAGACTGCCTTGAGGACTGCAGACTCAAAGAGGAAACATGGTCAAGAGGATAAAAAATGGTAATGACAGGGAAGAAACAGGGAAGCATTTAAAGGAAAAGTGTAGTTGCATACATGCCTGCTATCAAAAGGTCGTAATTTACAAGTCTATTAAAAAGAGAGACAATTCCCCCTTATCTTACCTTCTTAAGATATTTCGAGCTCAATAAAAGTTCACAGGGAAATACAAAATGTTTTATCAATGAAGCTCTTTTAAAAAAAAATGGGAATAAAAAGGTGATGTATTGAATGTTGGAACAATTATGTTAAAAATATAAAACTCAGAATCTAAAAAAGTGACCAAGACTATGTCAACCCCAACCTATCTCAATTTTGACCACAGGCTGCAGGCTGGGCCTCAGGATGCCTGAGCCCACGCTACTTTGTTCAGAAACAAAAGCTGGCTCCTCTGGTGGCTATTTCTCTGGTCAGTCTACAGAGGTTATTTCTACCTCCTGCCTTCTTATGAACTACAGTATCCCATGAACCCTACAGACATGCAATGACCCCTTTACATTTATACAATGTAAATATTAATATCTGGTTTTTTTGCATGTTCCATGTTTACCAATTATCAATGTGTCTTTTATCTGTTCACCTACAGTGACAGTCCCTCCACTCTGGGAAGGGGACTGTTCATTTACATAGGTGTAGTGCCTAGCAGCAGCCCCCGCAAACATGCTGCAATGACGCTTGTCAAACGGAGCCTTTACAATTCTTAAAAGGGTAAGAAGATGCATGAGAACTACCCAAAGTAGTTTCTCCTTCTGAGCAAGCAAAAGGAACAGAACACAGCTGCTGTCATTCCCTCAGGGGACACCGCTGAGGGCTGTCCCTATGCAGGGACGTGCCAGCACTGTGGGAAGATCATACCAAGGTGGCTTTCCCTGGGGCCTCCAGTTCTTCACCGGTGACATTAAGAGGTGAAACTACTTCACCTCCTAATACTTCTGAAAATAACTGGAATTTTATTGATCCTGAAAAATTTCCTTTGTGATGATCATCTATAAAATTAATATTTAGAAATTTCTGCACTATGGATTTAAGACAAAAGAGTCCTAATATTCTTAGAGACTGTGGTTCTTAGCTTGGGTGGCCCGAGCACTGCCTGATGGACTTACTGGAAGCTACGAGCAGACACTGGGGTGATCCAAAGGGAGGCAGATTCCGGACTGTGTCACTGCTGCTGCTGCTTAGTGATGGTGACAAGAATTCCCACTGTGAAAACAATCTTCAGGTTCAGAAATAGAAACCAGCCCAATAATAGTGGGAGAATAATAAGCAGGAGTATTTTTTTCTTTTAGGAACAAGTTCTATCTTTCTGTATGTTTCCAGTGTCTTCCAAATATTATGCCAGGAGATTTTCACCATGAATTGGTAAATTTTAGAGCCATGTATAGGCGTTCACATTATCTTAAAGTTAACTGTTTAACCAAATAATTATATTTTTTCTATTAGTCAATGTCCCATATACTATCTGATTTAAACTCAGTGGCATTATAAAAGTCTCAAATAAAGCATGGGCTTGTCCATGTTTTCTTTAAAAGTGAAATGTAACATTTTGGGGCAACTATTCAAGAGGTAGGGGAAGAAACCAGAATTCCTTGATTCTACAACCATGTTGTCAGCCAAGTTAAGACAAGAGGTAACAATTAATTCTGGCCAAAGAAACTGAAATCTTTGTAAGTTAAGATGTGAAATATAAGCTTCATTTGAAAGCCAAAACTAAGTAGGTGAATAATCCCCTGAAATAATTGCAGCGTGCTATATATTTAACGGTGAAAATATACAGTGTGTTTAAAGACATCAAAGTTTGAAGGCTGCGAGCATTTTACATGAATCCAATAAAATGTGCAGGAATAGGGATTATTCTTTAGGAGTAAATTATATCCAGAGATCAGCAGATGGCCAGTGTCTTGTACATAGCCCTGCTAGGGCCTGGTGTGACTGCTCTTTCAACAAAAGGACTGCCTTTGAGCCTTGGTGACTCTGTGCCAAAGAACCTACAGTTAGGTTCCTCTGACTCCATGACCCCAAGTTTCTGTTCCTAGGGAAAAGCAGTGGGTTATTTTTCTCCTGGAGTGTTAACCTGCTCATATTTCTCTGTGGTAATGAACTTGAGAACTCAGGAGATAAACAGTAGGCCATCAAACAGCAGAGAAAGACAAATGGAAAATCCATAGTCAGGTGGTGTCTGTGAGAGTTTAATTCATTTGGTCTAAAGGGAAGATACAGACTGTATGATCAAGGTTAGACCACTGGTCCATGAGTGGGGATTGCACAAATCATTTAACCTTTGATTTACAGCTATAATGTTAAATTTTTTAAATGGGTATCAACATACAAAAATATATTATTGAATTTTTATATAAAAAACATATTTTGGAAAGTTATCACTTCTTTCCATGTCATTTCTAAAATCTAAACAGCTTAGATTTTTGATATGTGTAGGTGTTAGTCTCACATAATTTTCTAATTATTATTTCAAAATATTTTGTAATTTAAATATTTTATAGGGATTTTTTTGAGGGGTTTAAAGCTTAATGGCAATAAAACGAAATGTAATGCTGACAGATTAAGTGTCATGTTTTATAAAAATTAATAAATGGGTGAAAATGTTTCAAGATGATATAATTTAAATTAACTCAGAAGATTCAGTACAACCGTATACAATTATATTAGAATGTACTGAAGGGAAATTTCCACTTCTATCAAATTCTTTGTTTCCTATCACAGACAGCAAACTTAGACGACAATCAAAGGGCTTTAAAAATTAAAAACATGATATACACAATAAGAAGATATGAAAAAGGGGCTTTTGCTTTGAAAGGAAGTGGGGGCCAAGTCAGAAACATGGCATCATCTCCTGTTCCAACGAAATGAATGCCGTCTACTCTTGCCAAACATAAAGCAGACGACCTTTCAAACATTCTGGTTGGGATTTTCTCTACCAATCTAAATGATGTGAATCTAAAATACAGCATGTAGCACATGGCTAAAAATGTTTAGAAGCAAATATAATTTTTAGAAAAGTCCTTGTGCACAGACATACTGATCTTAAACTGACACACTTAAACGTGAGTTTCTTGATGAAGTTTACTTTGCTGTCCTAAAAAGCTCTTTTATCACAAACATAACCTGTGCAAAAATAATTTTTTGTGGGTTGAAAATTAGAAGCTAACAGTAAAGACTAAAATCTTTTGTTTATTTTTGGAGGGAATCTGATCTTATTTATTTGTTACTCAAAACATCTTGGTTTTAACTGGACTCAGAAGTAGAAGCTCTGAGAGAAGACAGCCTGCATCTCTTGGCAATCTGGTCCTGGCATTTTTCTCTGGCCTCCTTCACTCTCCTAGCCAAAAGTTTAGCACATTCTGTGGCCTCTTTCTTATTTTTCTTAGTACACTGTTTCTTCAGAGCCATATGCTGGCATTTGTGTTGCTGGACAGGTGGAGTAACAAGACACTGAATCTTGGGGGCTTTGGTCCTAGGTTTCTTACCTTCACTGTTTAAGGGCTTTCTTACAACATATTGGCAGATGGCATCTTCTTTAGAGAGACTGAAAAGTTTGTGGATTCTGCTAGCTCTTTTGGGCCCCAGAGGAGACACTGTAGTATCAGCCAGTCCAGGAATGCCCTTCTCTCCCTTTTAAATAATAACCAAGTTGGGAACGCTCAGATTGGCATCCACAATGCAACCCCAAACAGATTGGTGCTTTCTTTCTCCAGTTCTCTTTGGTCTATAACAGGCCCTTACTCTTTGGTCTGTAGCGATCAAACACAGCCAGGGGTCACAGGGAAACCTTGCTTGTCCTATCATTGATTCAGACTGCACAACCCTTCCATTCTTCACCCAGAGTATCAGCAGAAACTTCTGTGGCCATACCCTTTTCACGAAAAGCACAAAGTTTGTGTTCATCGTCCTCTTCAATGAGTTTCTGGCAGCCAGTGGCTGGGAAGGAGACAGTCAGCTTCATCTCAAAGCAGCTGATTGCCTCCAAGTTGCCACGAATAAAAAGCCTAAAATCTTTTAAATGGTGACAAAATAAATATATGTTTATGATATTAAGTTATTTCAAATTTACCAAATTAGGTATAGTGATATTTTTCCTAGACAATGGAATTCCATATGACACAGGTATATTTGGGACCTCATTCAAGAGGTCAGTGTATCTACGGTATCAAAAGTACCTTAACGTAACATGGTCTGCACATGTCTGTGGTATGACATTGTACTATCTTGAGAACAAAATAGGGATATCTGATCATTTCTTCTAACTAACTTACATACAGTATCTGTTTAAATATACAGCTTTTGTAAACTATATGCTCTGCTCCAAAACTCCAGGGGTCTGAAATTTGGGTGTGCCACTGATACATGGATGTTTATACCCCAATCTTCAAGGAGATATGGAAATGCCTAATTATTTCTCATCGAGTTCCAGTTGGTAGTCTCTTTTCTTGGCCTTCTTCCCAAACAATCTTGGCATTAACAAAAGCCAAATTATTTTAAGATGTATTTTGAACTGTTAAATCCCATTCCACATGAGACAGAAGAGATAAACCAGGTCTCTTAAATATATCCCTGAAACCCAGATGGATGACAAGACCCTCGCGATGCCAAATCCACAGCAGCACAATTTGTGAATGAATTATGTGAAGGAGGTTTTCCTTCCTCTGCCAGCACTTTCCACCTGGGTAAATCTAGGTGAGATGAGGTTGCATAACTTTTAGTCCTCCGTGGAATCTCATCACCACACCACCATTCTAAACACATGCCACGTGACTCCTTTGGGTGGGAAAATACGAGGAATGCTGTGTTTAGCAAGACCCTCCTCATTTCATTCCACTAAGAAATAAAGGGGCCTCCTCCACCACAATTATACATCGAGTGGTTTCGTGATGCCCGGGGTATTTTTGTTTGGATCACCTCTCCTACATCTATTCTTTCCTTCTTTCCCACACTTTGGCACCATTGCCACAACACACAAGGCCCTCGTGACCATACCCGGTCCAGGTTTCTCCTTCTTTTTTACACCTCTTCTTATTTTAATTTTCAACAGATAACAGAGTCATATGGCTCAACAATTTAAAAAGTACAAAGTGATATACAGAGAGCTGTCTTTCCTTTCCCCATCTCCCAGCCCCTTGTTCCCTTCCATTAGGCAACCGCTGTTATTCCTTCTCAGGAATCCTTCCAGACAGAGATGCACACACAGCACACAGGGCGTATTCTCCCCGCCCCGCCTTTTAAAACAGATGTTAGCAAATAATATATACTGTTTGCCTTGATTTTACTACTATATATTTATTTTTACCTACATTTGTATGTAAGATCTTCCTTATATATGTATATATGTGCAGTGTGTGTGCATAGGCAAGTGTGTACATATATCTTAATACATATACACATATATGTCTTTATTCTTTTTTATGATAGCATAATGTCTCATTATAAGGGTGTATCGTAATGTATTTAACCAGAGCCTGCCTGAACATTTAGGTTGTTCCAAATATTACAAAGAAAACTCTGTACATATGTCTTTCCCCAAGTATGTGATCATATTTGTTAAATAAACTCTGCAAAGTGGGATTGCTGGTGTAAAGTGTATAGAATTTGAAATTCTGAAATTTACTGCCAAACAGCTTCCCTAGGTGTGGACCCAATTTATATACCCTCTCCTGCCAATGTGATGCTTATCAGTTTCCCTATATTATCACCAAGCCATCATGAAATGTGTATAATGGAATTTGGGGGTCTTTGATACAGACATTTGGTTCTGATAGATGAAAAATGGTATCTGCTTGAAACACCTCATTCACTAGACTTCCAGAAGATAACAGTTTCTCCTCCTGCCTCTCTGGCCACTGCACCTTAACCTCCTGTGCTTGTTCTTCCACATCTCCCCGACATCTAAACATGGGAGGGCCAGGGCTCCCTCTTCTGTGTCCACAGTCACTTCTTAGATGAGCTTAGTCTCCCAGCTTGAAAGAACATCTTTGCACTTATGGTTTCCAAATTTATTACCTCCAGCCTAGACCTCAAACTTTAGACTTGGCATATCCAACTTAACCTGCCCAAAAACAAACCCCTCATCTGCCCTCTCAAACTCGCACCTGCCTCAGTCTTCACCACCTTGGTAAATAGCCGCTCCGTCTTCTCAGGATGGAGCAGAAAATCTCAGTCAGACTGACTCCCCTCTTCCTCTCCTCCTACTCCACATCCGATCCATCAATTAATCCTGTTAGCGTGACCTTCAGAATGTTCACTTTTGTCATACAGAATTCTTCAAATGCAATCTAACACACAAGTTTGTTTGTTTAATTTTACATTAAAGTTTCTGGGTTTGTGCTAGTCCCTTGCCGGCATCTCTGGCCTCGTTTGCTGCTCCTGTCTTTGCCACGGGACATTCCATGTTGCTCACTGCTGCTGCTCGCATGGGCCTTACTGCCCTGCATATGCTCTTCTCTCTGCCTGGAATGCCTGTGTCCACCTGCCTTGGCTCCTAGACAAACCACCTTCTTGACTCAACTCCTGCCCTAAACTCTGCTTCAACTACCACCCCAGACACAGCTCTGCACACCTTCCCTGTGCAGTCAGGGCTGCAGGGTGGTGCACACTCACCCCTGCACTTATACCCTGGGCGGTGATGAACAGCGCATATACCTAGTCCAGTGCTCGACCTGGCGCCCTCTGAGGGCAGGGTCCATATCCTGTTTGTCTGTGGAATCTCCAGCTTCTGCTCAGACTGAGAGTAAGGACCTAATGTCTGTTGACCAAATGAAAGAACAAATAAATCTGCAGCATTCTGCCTTTAGCTCAACTCAACAAGTATTTACTGAGTGCTTTGTGCCAGATACTGTTCTTGCTGCTTGGGATATGTGATGAACAAAGATCCCTGCCCTCAAGGAGTTTACACTCTAGTTGTAAGAAGACAGACAACAAGTGATGAACCTCAGTAAATTATCTGTTAATTTAGAAAAAAATGACTGTTACAGAAAAAGACAGTCGAGCAGGGTAAGGGATCAGGTGTGCTGGGGATGCTTTTCATTGAGGGTGAAGTAAAACATCCAGTTCTGAATTACAGGCTTATAATCACATCCCAGGGCTTTCTTCATTTCCTCCCAACCCTTTTTTCCTTAGAGAACTCCTCCACTCAAGTGGCTCTTCCACTTGGATGACGGCCAATTCCATCTGTAGGCCCAGCCTCCGTCCCGAGCTTCACTGTAGCTGCTTCAACAATTGACTGGCTGTTTCCACCTGACCGTGGAACTGTGATCTCATGTGCAGCGCATCTGAAACAGACTGTCACAACCAACTTCTTCCTAACTAACATCTCAGGCACCCACATTCTGTTGCAGGGAGTAGTATTTGAACGTGGAGGGCACAGGAGAGAGACGAGTCAATCACTGAGTCCTCAGGTGGGTCCCTGACTATTCAGTGACCCCATTGCCTATAACAGTTTCCTGAAATGTCCAAGACATTGACAGATAGAACTTTAAACAAAGGCTTTATAACCAAATAAGTTTGGGAAATGCTGAGTTAAACCAGAGGATATTTAGCTTGCCAAGATATACTGAGAATCTCCAAAGGGGAATAAGTTGTGTTATAAAAATTTGATGATGAAATTCTTTGCCCAAGGAACAGGACTAGTGTTCCCAGAATTAGGCTTTGGGAAATGTTGGCAAAAAAAAAAAAAAAAAAATCAAAATGGGTTAGCCTTGAATTAAAAGGCTTCCATCATTGGGCTCAACATGTATTTCCAACCCTAATTTCTCCTGTTTCCTGAGGCAAATATTTCCCTTCAGCACTAGAAGCACACCTTTACGATGAAGCCTTCTAAGCTTTGGCCCACCTAAAATGCCCTGTTCCTTCTGCTTAACTTACACAAATCCCGTATTCCCTCAAATTTCACCTCCTTCCCTACCAAGACCCTCTGAGACTGCTCCTTTCTTCAAACTTCATTCATACCTGTTATCTATACTGCTCACTTGGTTGTGTTTTATAAACTTCCATGACAGCAGAGACCTTTATTGTCTTTTTTTGCATTCTAGTAAGTAATTAGTATAATATCTAGTCATGGAACACATTCTACAAATCCATGACTGTGTTTTTTCTTTAATATATTAACATGTTATTGACATGCATTGACCTATAATGAAATAGGTTAATTAACCAATGAAATAGGCTATATTAACCTAAAATAAAATAAGTTAATTAAAGTTGCTTTAAATTCCTTATTCTTAAAAGATATGTTTACCTCTAAATATTGTTAAAACATTCTTAGAATGCATTTGTTCACTTTTACCCAATCCCTTATATATTCCCTTTTATGATTCCTTATATATTTGTATTATAGGATTTGTGAACCATAGAATTTGAGAGCTGGAAAAGCCTTAGAGATCATCTAGGCCAAATTACTTTATTTTAGACCTGAGGATACCTATTACATTTGGTACCTTCTGGTATTTGTATGGGAAAGGTGATTTATTTTGTTTGTGAACTTTACTTGAATTGTAGCTCTTCTCAGCTTTGACAAGCAATTATAATAGAAGTACTAATACTCAAAGTGGTTTTTTTTAATGCAAGCACCAGAGTTGAAAACAACCTGCCCTCACTCCTTACCCCTCCCCAGCAAAGCAGCTGCTGAGATGACCCTGAGAGCTTTCAGAGACTCTGGGTTTACAAACGAAGGAGGGGAGGAAGAGGAGACAAGAGAACATAGCTTTGGGATTTGATCACAGAGCAGGTATCCCAGGAAGGACAAGCATGCCCCCAACTTCCTTCTCCTTTATTCATGGCGCCGGGGAAACTGCACTAGGGAAAGCTATGTTACAAAGGAGGAGTATGCTGTTCTAGAAAGATAACTTGGCTGTCACTCAATCACACAGCGAGTTCATGTCTGAGTCTGAGCAGTCCCCGTGAGGGACAGAGGCAAGAGGTTCAGAGAGAGCGTGCACCTGGAAGGGGTCTGCTTTGCTCTACCTTCAAAAGGGAGGTTCTCAAAACCTTAACGTGCTCTTTACAATGCAACTTCCTGAGCTCCGCTTCCAAAGATTCAATACTTTGGAGGAGATGCAAAGACATTGCGTTTTCAACAAGCATCCCCAGCAGATTATGACTACTTATGAAAAACACTGTGTGGGAATCTTACAGCAGGATCAGGGTGAGGATTACAGGAGATGGCCAGGGTGTGGTAAGACAGGGGGCTTCTAGAGACCAGTCGCTTATTTTGAAGTTTTTACCCTGAATGAGTTGGCCTTGCTGTGGCCTTTGTGATCATTTCCTCTGCCATCCCTTATCAGTGATGAAGGTCCCTAGTGAGGGAATTAAAGTGAGAGACAGAGAGAGAGAGAGACAGAAGGGAGGCAGGCCACTGATGCTCCTGCCACTTCTTTACTTCCCATGGCTTCATTAATTATTAATTAATTAGCAAGTGCCTAGGAAAGGATCTAGTGATTCAATACGCAGCCTTTAAGAACAGGACAGATGCTGTGGGTTTCACAGGGGGCCTGGGAGTCTGATGCAGGTTCCCTGTGTCTCAACTTCAGAAAGGGTCACTCTTCACCTTCAAAGTTAGGCATTAACCTTCCCCATGAAAACTCATGCTGATGGGCTGCAATTTATGTGTCCTGTGACACCACATGGGATGACCTATTTAATCTTTTAGCCTTTTTAAGTACCTGTAATCCTGCCATTCCAAACTTGCTGCTTATGCAGTTGATCTTAGGTCACTGCACTTTCAGAACCTATAGGGCCATCAGTGAATCATAAAATCCATTGACACTTTGAAGGAGGAAAATGAAGCAGAGAGGGGTCAAGTGACTAACCTAAAGTCACACCGCAAGACATGGTACAGAGGGCATAAGAACATGGGTCTCTGGATTCCTAAGAAAGAACCTTTTACTTTTATAAAACAGAGCTGAGAAACATTCTGACATAAACGAAAAAAATTTTACAGAGTTCCCAGGTTTCCTTTTGCAAATGCAGCTGACCCTTGAACCATGCTGGGGTCAGGGGCACTGACTCCCCCAAGCAGTAGAAAATCTGTGTATAATTTTTGATTCCCCTCAAACTTGACTACTAGTAGCCTACTGTTGACTGGAAGCCTTACCAATAATATAAACAGTCAGTTAACACATATTTTGTATGTTATATGTATTACATACTATGTTCTTACAATACAGTAAGCTAGAGAAGAAATGTAAGAAAATCATAAGAAAGAGAAAACATATTTGCTATTCATTAAGAGCATCATAAAGGTCTTCATCCTCATCATCTTCACATTGAATAGGCTGAGGAGGAGGAGGAAGAGGAGGGGTTGGTCTTGCTCTCTCAGGGTGGCAGACAGAGGAGGTGGAGGGGGTGGAAGGGGAGGCAGGAGAGGCAGGCACACTCGGTGTAACTTTATGAGAATACATGGTCATTTCTGTTTGACTTTCCTGCTTTTGCACTTCTCTAAAAACGTTTCTATGCGGTACCAATCTTTCTTCCATCATTTGCCTTAGTTCCAGCACCTGTACCACAGAAGGGTCCATGTTGCAAAAGAAGTTAAAAGTCTTCTTGAATAATCTGAATTCTCTTTTCCAGATTATCTAAAGTCACCTTGTTTCTGGCACTGCTTTCTCCACGTCTTCTTCCTCACTGTACGGCAATGGTTGGGAAGTACTCATCTTCCTCAAGTCTTCGGTTAATTCCTCTGGTGTGGTGTCTATTAGCTCTTGAATTTCTCCAAGATCCATATCTTGAAACCCTTCATCCCTCACCTCTTTTTCCATATCCACAATCTCTTTTATGATTTCCTTGATGGGCTCTGTCATAGGTCTGTGAAGTCACACACAACATCTGAACATAGTTTTCTCCTGTAAGAATTTATTGTTTCAGGCTTGATGGCTTTTGTGGCTTTTTCTATAACAATGATGGCATCTTCGATGGTGTAATCCTTTCAGACTATTAAGATGTTCTCTCTATCGAGGTTCTCCTTCACAGTGTTGGCAATCCTTTCCATGGAGTACTGTGTATAATGAGCCTTAAAGGTCCTTATGACCCCTTGATCTAGAGGCTGAATTAAACATGTTGTGTTTGGGGCAAGAAGACCACTCCAGTGCCTTCGGTGTTGAACTCATGGGGTCTGGGTGGCCAGGGTCATTGTCTACTATCAAAAGAACTTTAAAAGGCAGTCCCTTACTGACAAGGTACTTACTGACTTCAGGAACAAAGCATTGATGGAACCAATCAGAAAAAAGATTTTTGTTATCTAGGCCTTCTTATTGTACAACCCAAAGACTGGTATTTATCTTTTCCCTTCAAGGCTTGGGGGTGGCAGCTTTATAGGTAAGGGCAGTCCTGATCATAAACCCAACTGGTTCTGCACAAAACAGTAGAGTTAGCCTATTTCTTCCTGCTGTGAACTAAAATAAAATTTTAAGGCTCATCTCCCCCCTACCGGCTGACTAAATGGACCCTCTCATGGCCAAAGGAATATCCTAAAACTAAATTGTCTGCCAGGAGGAAGGAGGTCAGACATGCCTTTCATGCCCCCCTCCCTTCTAGGGGACATCCTTTGAAACTCATTAACAGGCCTAAGGGTATGCAAGACAAACCTGCAGGTCCTCAATTTACACAACAAATCTGTCCCAAGGCTTGTCTCTGATAACAGCTCCTTATGTTGAAACATTCCAAGCCTCTAGACAAAGCTTCATGTCTTTAACCAATTACAAGCCAAAGAGTCTTTAAACCCACCCATAACCTGTAAGTCCCTGCTTCCAGATGGCCCACCTTTTCGGGCCAAACCAATGTATGCCACCCATGTATTGATTTAGGACTTTACCTGTAACCCCTGTCTCCCTGAAATATATAAAACCAAACTGTAACCCAGCCACAGCGAGTCCACTTGCTCAAGGCTTCTTGGGAGTGGCTCCGGGTCATGGTCCTCAAATTTGGCCAGAATAAATCTCTTTAAAATTATTTTACAGAGTTTGGCTTTTTTCCCGTTGACACTACCTTAAATCCTGGTGCTCATTTATCTTCCTTACTAATAAATGTCCTTTGTGGTATTTTTTTTTCCAGAATGGGGCATTTTCATCTGCATTAATAACCTTTTCAGACAGATACCTTTTCCCCTCAATTATTTTCTTAATGGCATCTGGGAACTCATCTGCTGCCTCCTGGTCAGCAGAAGCCGCTTCTCTGGTTATCCTGACATTTTTAAGCAAAACTTCTTTCTAAAATCATCAAACCATCCTTTGCTGGTATTAAATTCTCCAGCTTTAGATCCTTCACGTTCCTTTTGCTTTAAGTTGTCATATAATGACTATGCTTTTTCTTGAATCATGTTAGAGTCTAAAGGTGTGCCTTTCTTATAGCAATCCTGCACCCACACTGAAAAGCTGCATTTACAATATGAGATAAAAAGATATTTTGCAAAAAGTGCAAGGTTTTCACACCTACTGGGGTAGCTGCAGCAATGGCTTCATACATTTCTTTTTCCTTTTTTACAGTCCTTATGCTTGATTCATTTATCTGGAAATGGTGGGCAACTGCAGCTGCAGACTTCAATCCATGTTGCACATCAAGCAATTCAAATTTTTCATGTAATGTCACGACTTCCGTTCTTGGGAGCACTTCCAGCATGACTAGCGGCACTTTGTATGGGCCCATGGTTATTTGAGGTTTACAGTACTGCACTAAACACGATGAAAAATATGCGAGAACCATGAGGTCACTTTTTACTAAGATACTCAATTTACTGAGGAGAAAAACTGCTTACACAAAGATGACTAGTGTCACATGGCATTTTAAGCAGATACTCACAACACTTGAACTCATTGCAACAGCAATAGGAGGTGGCTACAAAATTATTACAGTAGTAAAGTATGTACTACAGTTAATTTTATGAAATTATGATTTAATACTGCATCTTTGTTTATTTACATTTCTCTTGACTGAACGGTACCATGTACAGTCTGTGTTTGTGTGTGTAAGTTTTGATAAATTTTAACTTTTTCTAATAGACTTGTGTACATTTTATGGTAGTAAATGATAAAATAGACCAGAATCTACACATATTTTATACATTCATGACATACCTTTTTCTTAATTTTCTGATATTTCTAGGCTATGTGGTTCGTTTGCGAGTTTTTTCAAATTGTTGCAGATCTCCAAAAAATTTTCCAATACATTAACTGGATAAAAATCCATCTTATTTGGACCCATGCAATTGAAACCCATGTTGTATAAGAGTCAACTGTATTTTCAAGCAGAACACTTGTAAAGTGCTTGCAGAATGAATCTAACAGATGATTTTGTTTACTGTGTTGGGCAAGATAATGATGCGAGTGAACCAATTGATGGGTGGTGACAGCTTACTTATCTGATAACCTCAGTTCCTAAAACACTGAGATCTGCTTTGAAAAAAAAAAGTCTCTGAGCAATCAAACCCAGGTCACGTAGGCTTGGGCTGACATTCTGTTCATTCTCCCCATACAGGAGTGCATCGGGCCCTCATTTTCCTTTAGGTAAGATAAATCTATCAAATCACAGGGGAGATGCCAACTGCTCAGCAGACCAGAAGCAGCAATATAAGGGGGGAAAAAGGAATGGTGTACAAATAGGTGGCAATTCAGTACAAATTCGCAGTAGGAAGTGAGAGCTGAACTGACCTCAGGGATGGACTGAACAGGCACAGCAGGCAGGCCGCTGAGCAGGTTAAGGGGCCTCCAAACCTAACTGCTTGGGGGACCACTGCACCGACCTGCAGCATCTCAAGAGGACCCTGAGTCACTAAAACTAAAGGTCAAATCATTTTTGGCAATCCAAATTTAAGAAAGCCGGGATATTCAGGATTCATTATAGAAAATTTCCCATTAAAATGACTAAAACAAGGGTAATTAAATCTTCCATCATTGGAAAGTTACCTTATATTCTACTGTACTCAGTGATGATGCAACCCTGGCCATGCATGAAAATCCCTTAGAGCTTACAGCAAAGAAACTTCTATTTAAAGAGGTCTGGAGTGAGCTGGGTTGTCCTTTATTTAGAGCCTGGTCCTCCCCTCTAACAGTCATTCTGAAAGAGCACAGAACCAATTCTCCTGCCAGAAGAGGAGCCAGGCTCTCACCCAACCAGGAACGCGTCATCTCTGCCCTGGGCATGATCACGAACCAGGGGAGCCGGCAAGGGTCCTCTGCAACCCTCTGCCCCTCCATAAACCACACTGTCCCCGAGCCAAGGGTGGACCATCTTGCTGGGAACACCCTCAGTTCTGTGGTAGGTTCTGTCCCTGATTCCTTCCTTCTTTTTCCTTCAAATTTAGTTTTTATCAGAATTATGCATGCACATAGTTTAAAGAGCCAAATAATTGTCTGCATTTCCCCTTCCCTAGAAGCAGTCATATTTAACACTTTTAGCTGATTTTTTTTCCTTTAGTATGTATGTCCATATAACATGTTTACGCTGCTCAGAATGTTTTTTTTCAAGCATTAACTATTAAATTCCTCACATGAAGGATGAGAATGTTGCTATTTTTGATCTCCTCACTGATGGAACACAGGGATCTAACTGCTTCTTAATCCAGCTTTCAGACAGTTCTTTTCCTTTATCCTTGGCTTTACCCCAACTTCCAGAGGTACCTGGCGCCACCAAATCAGTTCTGAGCTGGTAGCCTGCCGTGAGAGTCAGGTGGCTGGTTGGGTCCCCTCACCGCTAGCTTTGGATTCAGCTTCCTGGAGTGGGCAGCTAAGCCAATTATCACTTGTTCAGCTGTTTTTCAGTTTCCAGAATTTTGTTGCTCCCATTTTCTTTGTCCTTATGGATTCATGCCTTTAAAAATACCCCTTACTGTCATTTTAATGAGGTTTTAGAAGGGAGTGGAGATTAAATGCATGTGTTAATTCACCATCTTTAACAGGAAGGATATCATTGATTTCTCTTTTTCTCCTCCAGAGAACAATTTATTTTTCATTTAAAAACACCTGATAAAAACACCCAGCTCACTGAAGCAAAGCAGTGTGGGTTTCCTTCTAGATCATCTTCCTATCCTTTATGAAGCAGATCAATTCAGTGACTATAAAGGACATTATAACCCAAACATAGGCTACAGTTTTGGCCACTGAAAGAGAGAAAGAGACACATATTAAAAAATGGAAAAGACTTTTCCCCCGAAAGAATTTGGCAAATTTTTATCAACTTTTATAAATTTTTTAAAAATGAGCTTTTACGATGCTTTTCCCTCTGCAGATTCCTGTTCAGCTCCCATGGACACGTTCCTTACCAATCTCCCACTTGAGAATGTGTGTGCGCGTGTGTGTGTGTGTGTTCACCTGGGTTTATTAATTTACACACACTCATCCTTGTACAGCCGTGGCATTTCTCACTCACATGGTGAGTGGGACCCACTCATCCCACATCACCCCTGCACGATCCTATAATTAACTGGTCCCTTTGACTGGCACTGCTGATCTCTGACTCTGAACAAATGCCCCTGTCCTCTTGCTCTGTCTTGCATCCTCTCTTTCTCCTGGTGTTCTCCTACGGCACTACTTCCTTGTCCACTTCCTCAGTGGAAAACACTCCTCTCAGAATTTCTCTAAATGTCGCAGCTTTCTGTATTATCTCAGAAGAAGAGGGGTCTTTCCCCCTTTCTAAGGTCAAGTGTTTCACAACTTACTTCATTCCCACCCTCCTCACATCTTCCACCTTTAATCTCCTCATCTTTCAATGTTTTCCTCTTCACTGGATCTTTTATCTTCCTAGCAACATGGTTTGCTTATTAAAATTTCCCTTTGCCCCCCAACTCTCTGTGCGACTGCATTCTCTTCTTAGCAGGGTGGACGACACAGGCAGGCTGCCTCCACTGCCCATCACTAGGTTGCTTCCCCTTCTCTTTCCGGTGTCCCTTTGGGTCATCCGCCTACTGAGGCCTGAGAGTTCCCAGCCTACCTTGCTTGGAGGTCTTCACTTCTCGGCATTAGTCTCCTGCCCACTCCCTCTTCCCAATAATGACATTAGCATATACAAGTCCCTCTCTAAAAAAATCAATTACGTCGCCAGCAGTCTGAAACTGTCCAGAATGGGTGCACTTTCAAACATGTGATTGTTGGTAAGTGTTTGACTCATTTCCATTGAATTGCTTAAATGTAGTTTTAACTAATAAAGACATACATTTGTGTTTTAAAAATGTGAAAAACTTCTATAATAATGCTCTCTTGTAGCACTTTGGTGACCTAGCTCTTCACTGCCAAGGTTAAAGTTCTGCAAGCAGAATAAGAATTACTTATCAAAAGTAAAATCTTATGCAAATGTCTTTTGAGCCCAATATAAATTAGCAATTCTTCATATGACTAATGACTATATGTTCTTACAATAACTGTAAACATGAGAAACAAAAGATCAAAGGACTCTAAAATAGTACTCAGGATAACAGAAGGGCTGAGGAGGCATTCAGCAGTAACTGTGAAACCAAAAGATAATCTTTACTTGCTGCTTAAGATCTTTAAACCCAGAGCAACTATTACACAGTGGTTATTCTCCCCTGCCCTAAGCACAATCCCTAACAGACAAGACTCTGCAGCTTTTTAAGTACAAGCAAACATATCCCTTACTGAAATGAAAGCGATGAACAACATAAAGCCACATGATACTATAATAGAAATTATCAAATTTCATAAACCAATGAATTTGCAAAGAATTGGTACTAACTCAAATTAATAGTTCTTTCCTTCTAAACAGTTCTTTTATCAAATTCCACAAAGTCCACAATTTTCACAGCAATACAAGCATTTAATGGAATCAAATAATTAAAGTCAAATCACATTTAGTCGGTTATTGTTTGAACGACTACTCTGCGCAGACTGTCAGAACAGATGTCATGGGTAAAATACAGAGAGTAACTTAATACATGATCTTGGTGCCACTGGAGGTTATTATCCTGTTTAGAAGATGGAATACGTTAATAAAATACACAATAACTGAAGAAGCCCTACCAACTGAAGCAAATAAATGGTTTGAAGGGCTGAATGGAATGGTTTAGGTAACATAAATCCTGGAATCATGAAAGGTCTCCTGGAAGACTGTTGAGAGAATTTGAAAAGAAGAAAAGTGCAGATTGGCAGAGAAGATGGAGAGAGGTCTTACCAGAAGGATGGCGTGTGGAAATCTGATTAAGGAGAAATACATGGGGAATGGGGAAGGGCAGCCCAAGGGAGGGTAGCTTGCTCACCCTCCCTCCCTTTCCTTCCTCACTGCTCCCAGAAGCATCTTACTCAGCTATTGCCATAGCCCCCCAGTCAGGTTCTGCCCCTGAAAATCCTCTGCACACAGCTACTGTGGTCATTACCTTAAATGTTCATCATATTTAAGTCTATCTCCTGTTCTGCTCAAACACCAATGTCTCCCTACTATCTCACAAATGGATTGGAGACTCCTAAGTAACACACAGTAAGTACTCAATATATTTGTGCTTACTTTCATATCTCCTGTTCATGAAGGTTCTAGAAGGCAACCAGTCATGATTTTTTCATATTTTGGTATGCAAGAGCTACCAAATACCTTATGCATTATCAAACATATGAACAGATGTTTTAATCAATAAATTTTATATAACATTGGCAAAATGGTGGGCCAGCTGGTAGAAGACCTCATTCCTCCTAGGGAAGTTAGGAGCTTGGGCTTGATAAGAGACCCTGGTAAGTTACTGGATGATTTTGTGTAGGGTAGTGACATGATAAAAATTGAGTTTGAAGAACTTGTTTTAGTTGTAGATTGTAGGGAGGATTCACCTGGAAAGGGTAGAAAGATTACTTTGATAACAATATTTTGTGGACAAGATGAGTAAAGCAAGATGAGGATCTTGGAGTTTGTTGATCAGTTGCTTATGTGAATGTTTTCATTCAATAACTATGAGAAAAGAAAACTCTCACACATATCCTTGTCTTCAATCTATTTTAAATAAATTCATTTCTGGGATAGAGGTGACTTTTTTCAAGGGTAAGCAACAGTTACAGTCTCTTGATTTGAAAGAACAGCAACCAAAACACCTTAGAAAGTAAGGATATTCTTATTTATGGCTTACAAATATTCTCCATATTAGAATCTTCTCACTCAAAAAAATTAGAAAATTAAAAGAACTCCATTTTGTGTATTTTTATTACAATGCAGGGTACTTAATTTTTTGGTTTTACCACAGCTAAAACTAACTAGATGGCTGTTTATGGAAGTATAATTTTGTATCCTAGTATAACATTTGGATGCTAAATTAATGAATTTCTCAGCACTTGAAAATGTCAGTGCATTAAAAAGTGTCAGGAGGTTGTAACTGGCACCCATTCTCCTTTCTAAGAAGCCATTCTCTCTGCTCAAGCCCCACCTGTCCCACCGTGTACTGAAGTACTGGGTGACTGGCAACCCAGGTAACACGGAAGAGGAGAGATTAGTGCGGAGGTTCTCAATCTTGGCTGAACATTAGAAACACCTGAGAATTTTTAACAGCTATTAATCCCCAGCTCCCAGCCCACACCCTGGACCAAAGTCGATATATTCTGAAAGCTTGCCCTAGATGAGTTTGTTATCCGGGCGTGAGAACTGCTAAATTAGTATTTTATTTTGAAAATAATTTTCATATTTGATTTTCTTGACAAAGTATCAAAAGGATGAAATAGTTGTTGGGTAAAATATATGATGCTAGTAGTTTTATTTTAAAGAAAGGAAACAAATTTTCACTTACCTGCCTTCTGACAATGTACGATCTTTTCATATACAGCATCTGCATTTTCAATCAATGCCTTGAGGGACTGAATCATCTGCAAAGGGAACACCCAGACGTGAGATTACACCTGACAACTAGACACCCTCCTGCACTCATGCATGAGGCTCTGCTCCTAAAAACAGGCTGGCGGGATGATGCAAAATGCTTTTTTATCTGACTTTCAGCTACTCAAGTTCCAGTGTGTATGTGAAAAATGATAAAATCATGCATCCACACATGAAGGTTTATGCCAGATGTAAACAGTATTATGTTCTAGGTGGAGTTAGGCTAGTACAACACTGAACTTGAACCCTCTAAGCCAATACTGAGCTGAATTCATTCCAGTGTGAAAAGCTATAAATAAATAAGTGTGCATATCTGGTCTGAGTTTTACACTGTATTTTTGGTTATCCATTTTAACAAACTCTTCAACTTCATCTTATAGAAAGCTTCAACACCTGTACACTTTACCCATTTCAGCCAAAATGTCTTCATCTAAAAATGAGTGTAAAACATGAGCATCAAAAAATAGCATTTATGCGATGCCATTCATTACTAATGATATCTCTCAAACCAGTATTTCCATGTTCCTATCAATGGTTTTTAAAATGTTCCATTTTGATTTTTTGTTCCAAATTGCATGTGCATGTTTTAAGAGCCCAAGCTTGAAGAAGAGAATTAGGGCACAGCTGATCGATTATTTTACTCACCAAAAAGTTAGCAAAAGATCTGCCTGAAGTAATCTTGTTGGTTCTAAAATCACTATGAAAATGGGATAGCCAGACTCAGCTCTCATGGCCCAAATGGGTACGATTATAAACTTGCCTTAGTATAAATTCTAAATTTTTACATTTAACAAAGTCCCAATATTTTGCATAATATTACTCACTTATTTTCCATGACCATCCTATGTTAAGATAACAAACACCCACCCGTTCCTTTCAATCTGCCTGTGCTTCTTTACAGCATTGATCACTAACTGCCACAGTAATTACTTTATAGTAACTAAATACATGTAGTTTGGATTATTTGTATAGCTCAGAGAACACCATATTTTGATAATTAGACTTATTTAAACTAAAATATTATCAACATGCTTCTTAAGAAGTGCACTAGATTCTTAAAGTTAGTCAAACAGTATTTATCAACTTCCACAGTTCTCAAAAAAGCATAGTAAACATCAAAAGTTTAAAAGCCAAAGTAGGCGCTTTTTTATGGCTTCCTAATATATCTTCATTATTTATGGAGGGTCTACCCCAGGCAGCCCCCGTGTAGAAGTTGGGATACACGATCTACAGGATACAGCCCCTGCCGTCAAGAAGTCCACAGCCCAGTGGCAGGGCCTGCGCTTTGGAACTCAGTATTTTCAAATTCAGTCTTCAAGATCTGAGTCATTCCTGTAAATTAAAATATTCTATTTTACAGCTTGACATATCGAACAGGCAGTGATAAAAATGAATAGTTAAGAACTCTATTACACTCATATACAGTCATTTGTACCATTATATAATTTGCATACTGAAAAGGTTCGTATCGTCATCAGTAACCTTTCTCAGCTTTGATGTCAAGCCAAATGAGAGACAGGAAAAAGCAAGGCCTTCTTCAAGCAAGGATGGTGGTTGTCACAGCTTAGTATCAAAGAACTGGCCAACTGGGCCTCCATCATTCAAACAGGAAAAAGGAAAAAAAAAAAAACCCCAAACAAGCAATGAAATGAACCTGTTCATGAAGCAAATGAGCAGGCCAGGAGCAGCAACAGAAGGAACGGGGAGAAGAAAACAGCAGCGTTAAGCACAGGCTCACACATTCAGGCAAGGTGGTCAAAACAAATTCATACCAGGGATGGTGCAGGGGCAGAGAGCACAGAGCATAGGGGCTCCAATCCTGGTTCTGCTATTTACCAGCTTTGTCATCTAGGACAAGATATTTAACCTCATAACCATAATTTCCCACCTGTAAAATGAGCTTATTAAAGACATAACACCTCATAATGTGAGGATTAAATGGAAGGATGCGTGTGGAGCGACTGGCACAATGAAGACACTTGCAAATGGTAGCTGTCACGGTTGACTCCCCATTTATCCAGGAGGCCTGGCAGAGCATTTTCTGGTAGCCCAAAATTAGCTGAGTGCCTTCCTTTCATATGCTCACTGGCAATGTTTCCAACACTCATTACTAATTTTAGTTTTACTTGAAAAGCCTGGTGTGAAGAAGCTCAGAGAAACAACAAATTGCATTATTATTCTTAGAATCATCTTCCAGTTTAAGTGTCACCAAAGGTTAAATAATTATGCACCTTTCACCCTTAAGATATATGCAACACTTAAAAAATGCATATCCACCTCGAGAGTCTGGACAGAGACACCCACTTGCCTCCTGTGCTCTGCACTACTCCGAGGATCATTCCTTTATTCTCGGGACAATCATTTACGGAGGCCTTCTATTTGTGGGTCTCTGAGCTAAGTGCTGAGGATGAATAAAGAACAGTTGCTGACTCTGGGACTATGATAGGGAGAGAAGACACACACAAACAGTAACTGAAATAAAATAAGGCGTTGCTATTGTAGCCTGTGACCTATAGGGTGTGATCAAGTTAAATACTCCTGAGCCACAGTCCTTTGGTGGGATATTCAAGGGGAGGTACTTGCGGTGTGATGGCATTTAAGTTGCTGCCCACAGAAGAATCTATTTGTGGCTTAGATTTCGATATGGGAAGTTCCTTTCCTGATAATGCGAGTGCAATGAGCAGTATATAAAATATGAAGGTGACTAATACACCAGGATGGAGAACACAAACGTAGCGAGACACTGTTCTTAGGTTTGGAAGTAAATCGCAGCAGGCATTTGCACCTGTATTAGGGGGAAATTGCAGAGGGAACCAGCCGAGGAGAAGGCAGGCAGGCACACAGTAAACAATGAGCACAGCTTAGACAAGACAGGAAGAAAACACATCCAGATCTCTGCAGACATGATTCACTTTGTCACACCTGTTACTAAATGTTTGCTCCACTTCCTTTGGAAGGAGGAACTGCCGGTTTGTATCTTTTTATAGTTTAGGGGTACATATTTACAATTAGGGTACATATTTAAATTAAGGTATATAAACAGTTTATAGTTCCTGTCCTTAGCAAGAGTTTATTAATCCTCACTCAACACTTGCAGCATTGCATAAATTCTCATTGAGTGTGAAAGCCCCACTGAGCCCTCTTAAGGAAGCTCTCAGGACTGTGGGCATCCTTAAGAGCACCAGGTGAAGAGTCCAGCAGACCCAGAGGGCAGCGCGAGGTGATGGGCCTTCCTGCCGCCTACCCAGCTGACTTATGTCTTCCTCTCATCCAGCCGACAATTATGGAATGCAGCACACATGGCACTGAAAATATAGCAGGAGCTACATGGGGGTGCCTGCTGATCTGGTAGAGACCAATTTCTGTCTAGGTTGCTACTTTATAACCAGCTGTGGTTATAAATTCTATAAGCGTTGGTTGAATGAATCAAGATGAAAGTTATTCAGTACCTCCTCTCTATCAGGTATGTACTTGGTGCTTTCTATTTCATTTAGTGCTCACATTATCCATGTGAGGTGGGTATTTGAGATGTTAGTTTTATAGATGTGAACACCGAAGACCCACCTGAGAGGTAAGCAACCTTCCCAAGGCTATCTGGTATTACAGGGAAAGGGGCTTTAATTAATAAGTAATGGAATTGGTATTCCATTTGACCTCGAAGTCTCTGCTTTTTCCACAATACCATGCATGATAGGTCTTGACAAGTGAGTAGCAATTGCACAAGTAAAGAGGAAAGGACATTCCCACCAGAAGAATGTACAAAAGAGTGGAAATTTTGTAACTCCTGAAAGGTACTACATACAATATGGTAGTATCATGTCAACTACTGACATTGACACAATGTTGTTTTTTGAAATAATATTTCTATAAAGCACTTTGAGAAAAATTTCTTAAAAATGATAATAAATTACTTGTCTCCACTTAACAATTCATTATTATAAAAGAGAAATCATTTCTATTTAATGTAAAACTACGAGAAGAAGCACCTCAGATTAGAAAAAAGCAGATGTGTGGGAAGTAATATTAAGAGATAAGTGAAAGGGAAAAACTGCTTTATTTTGTTTTCTCTGTCTATGTTGGTATGTCAGTAGAATGCAAGGCCAAGTAGAATGGTTGATTTTATGAACATTATTGGCATTAAAGCAAATGCATGAATTTCATCAGTGCCCTTTAGGCACATAGGTGTAAGTCTTGGCATACTAGTCAGACACCCTGCTGTCCACCCGAGTAACTCCCCACATGGATGCCTACATTGTTTATTCAGTGCAGGATGCTTTTATGTGGCTGTTGCTAATGGATGTTATATTAGTGACCTGTTAACAACGTTGCCTAAATTGCTGGAACTAATGCATTCAGAAAAATCTATACATTTAACATAGCAGAGAAACCCATTTCATAAATTTGATCAACGTTAATATAACGTTTTAATACAGGACTCAAGTAGATGAAAAGCAGCAAGTTTCACCTAAAGGCAAAGTAAAAATTAAAATTTATATTTTATTAAGCTGTAAAGAAAACAGAAATGCCTTTTATAAGAGTGCTGCATTTTGAAAGTAACTACCCATGATAGTGTAAGGTAAACTTCTCTGTCTATAGAGGTGGTTAGGAGAAAGACTATTAATATATTATATATTACTAAGTTTCTATAGAGTGCTCCTTCATTTTGTTTTGAAACTTGCTTATCAACTAGGAAAGTTCTGTTTTGAGAATAAGCAAGTCTGTGGTTTTATATAAGGATCTTATGTCTGATTTTGGACAATTTACTGAATCTCTTTTCATCTCAGAAACACAGATTTTGTTAATAATTATAAAAGTAGTTTGCCAATAATTTTAAGTCCTTGGGTGAAAGAAGTTTTAGTAATAATATCTTCTGAGTCCTAGAGCTGTGCTCCCTTCATCTTGTTTTGAACCTCTTTTCAGAGAAAAAATCCCCACCTCTTGACTCCTTCCTTTGCTCATCCCCATACTTAACACACAGACGTGGCTACTGCTGCGTGTGCTGTAGCTGTTTCTAATGAAACCACGAAGTCAGAGAATTCCAGTCCTCAAGGTGTTATAAAAGAGAGCAGCTAGAAAGCAAAAAGGTTTGGTCTCTTACATGGATTCTATCATTATTTGACATATAACAGGTAAGTGCCTTCCCAAACTCAAATAATACAAAGATCACCATTCACCATTCTTAAACGTGCCAGTGGACTTATGAAAATGATGGAATGCATCTGGCCCTCACCCCCAGACTGCTAAGGCCACCTTGTAGATCCACGTTAGGCCTCAGTGAACTAGTGAATGCCCAGGTGGCAGGTGTGGCTTCACGCACCACCAGGCTCAGGAATGACCTTGGAGGCCTGGACCACAGCAGGACTTGCCTCTCAAGACTCCAGGGATGAATGACAAAACAGCCAATGTGAATGACAACTGAGGTCTTCAGAAGATAGGAGCTACTTAAATCCAAAGTAGTGTCTTCCCCTCTAATAGAATGATCTGAATGGCAGCCTCTGCTATGGTTTAAACATATCCCCTTCAAAATCAGGTATTGCCAGTGTCATGGTATTGAGAGGCAGGGCCTTTAAGAGGTGATTAGGCCATGAGGGCTCCTCAGTATAAAAGAGCATTCAGCCAGCTTGGCCTCCTGTCTTCTACCACGTGAAGATGCAGCAAGAAGACCCTCACCAGATGCGGGCGCCTTGATCTTGGACTTCTCAACCTCCAGAACTATGAGAAAATAAATTTCAGTTTTTATAAATTATCCAGCCAGTGGTATTCCATTATAGCAGCACAAAACAGACTAAAACAGCTTCTAAAGCTCAACATTGCTGGTGGAATGTCAGCTTCGTGCAGCGCAGCCCTGCAGAGTGAATCAGTACCACTCAGTTACAGTGAATGGGACTGAAAGTAAGAGCAAAATCTGCTCAGGAATTTGCAAGCTTTGGTGTTTTCTGTGTTCTTGAAGGAAACATCTCTCTGAGTCAACCATATAATCTTTCTTTTTAAGACTTTACAATAATTGTTACTGTGTGGGTAAAAAATTTTAGTTTGATTCTAAAACACTCGGATTCTAAAACACGTCTAAACTGAAATTCAGAGGCAAACTTTTCTCTCCCTAAAGCTTCCAAGTACAGCAAATTGTCACCAAGTTCAACTAATGGAAGAGATGCCATTTATAAAGTTATTGTTGGAAAATACAACATAGCTTTTGGTACTTGGACATAATATAAAAGTCATATGTTTAAATTGAAGTACAAAAGGCTTATGGCTGGGGGGGGGGTCTTTGCCCAGCTGTGTGCTCCAACTAAGCCAAGCTCCCCTTGCTGTCGCTGTGGGTGGAGGACTGCAGCTGCAACCCACTGTGTAGGGGAGGCTGGAGAGCTGGTTACTGCCCAGGGGCCAAGGTTTGCCATGCCATTAAGAGCTGTGGTTATCGTCCCTTCCAGCAAGATCGCTATGAAAACATTTTCTAAACAACAAATTGTTTCCAGAGTAACTTGTCCTGGTTTCCTTATGAAACCACTTCCACATTCTTCACTATGCAAATTATCGAAAAAAACCTATATTAAAGAAAATTATAGAAAGAACCTAAGATTTTCCTGGAAAAAGGCAGTACTGCACTATTAACCAACAGAGAGGGGAGCATATTAGGGTGCTACCACACACAGGACCCCACTGCTGCCGTGTGGGGAAGGACAGGATGTAAAACAATATAAAATATCATTGCACTTTCCAAGCATTTCGATTCATGTTACAGGAACACAGGGAAACATGGATAGAAAAGGATCGAGGGCCAAACTGCATAAGATACGGAATTCTACACTGTGAAGTTTGAATTTCATCATGAACCCTTGACGATTTTAAGTAGAGATGTGCTGTGATCGAGGTGGAATTTCAGCACCATAAATAAGAATCGGTGTGAGGGAAGAAACAGGGGTGCAGAGCAAGAAAGTGGGGCTAGGAGTCAGGTGGGGGCCCTCGCTACAGGAGAAACATGAGGCAGCAGAGGGCTGGGAGAGGAAGGACGGGGTAGGGCCCAGGGGCTGACTTGCTGTGGGCACAGAAGGAAGAGCCTACGATGACAGAGGGCAAACAGGGTGGGATAAGAAAAACTGTAACACACCCTACAGCTGTAAAGCACTTTACAGTGCCTTTAAATTTGTTCACTCATTTAGGACGTGGACTTCCACCTGAGTGGAGATGAGCTGGTGGGCACAGCAGGGAAGTCTTGTGAGAATCTCCAGCAGCAACCAGAAATTCCATGAAAGCTTGGTGCCAGCATTGGGAAATTGGGAATTTTCTGCACATAGGTAGTAGCTGAGATGAAAGAATGTCTACGTCTCCAACAGAGAAATTTTAAAGATAAAGGAGCATTACAATGAGGCTCCAGAATCACTAGAATTAATAAGCAGAGAGAAGAACAACTAGTTATGATAGATACAGGAGAGGTTGGAGGGAAGGACTAGAACAAAGATATTAAACATTTACAGACATGAGGAGAAAGTTTCTGAAAGGAGAGTGAGTCCATAGCATTAGAAGCTCTGGATTTGGTCACTTGGTGATGTTGAGTATTTGTGGAGAACATAGAGTGAGTCCTTATTTAATGATAGGTTCTCAGAAACTGCAACTTCAAGCAAAACAATGTATAATGAAACCAATTTTACCACAGGGTAATTGATATAAGCAAGAGTTAAGTTCCTATGACATATTTCTGGTCACAAAAACATCATCAAACTTTTAAATAAAGACCAAAATACTTGTAATTTTAAACACTGAAATAAATGTGAACTACACATACATTTAAGAAAAATTAATAAAAATAAGTAAGGTCATTGTTTACTCAGTTTGTGGTGAATCAGTGACAGTGGGCATAGCAGTGGTGGGTTAAATCAAGGAATAAATGTTTTTGCAAAGCAAAAGTTGTCAGGAGCACCTCTTACCACCACGCAGTTCAAAAACAGGAACAAATCTGTCATGCATTTGGATGATTATTGTACACCTGACTTGCAGCTCAGGGTGCAAGGCAGGGACCAACCTGGACAGGACGTGCCATCCCACGGCAGGTGCACTCACACTCACATTCACTCAGACTGGGACCATGTAGACAGGCCACTTCGCCTAACATGCACATCTTTGGGATGTAGGAAGAAACTGGTGTACCTGGAGAAAACCCATGAGGACATGGGGAGAACACACCAACTCTACACAGACAGTGGCCCTGGCTGGGAATTGATTTTTTTTCCTAATCAATGTTATAATGAAACGACATTGAATTAAACGATATTATTCGAGGACCTGATGTAACTGCAGCACAACAGTTCTGCTGTACGGAGACATATGTATTCTTAAAAATCATCTCATTATACAAAATTGTGCAATAAAAACTACAGGGCTTTTAAGGCAGGTGGATTAGGGGAGCAAGAGCAAAAAAAATTTCACAGTGACAGAGAAAAAAAGACAAATTAAATAAAAGGGACATTACAGTTCTGCATATGTTAAATGGTTAAAGAATGCACAAATACTGCAATAAATGTGGAAGTTTATCTTGAAAAAGACCTGAAGGTTGCTTGGAAGTAGGGGATGGAAAGTTTGCAGCTTGTGAATTATTGTGAAGTGGTAGAAGGAGGTTTCTCTGAAATCTAATGGAAAGCTGTAATACAAGATAAATGTAACACAAGATGCATACAAGATGAGGTGAGTATAGCTCATAATGGGAGACATTTGAGGGATGTGTGCGCGTTCAGTTCACCCAGGTGCAGTTCTCTGTGCTCACCTAGTGTTTCTTATGGAGAAAACCGTACATAAGCAAATGTGAAATTTACATTATGCTCAAATTGTGCCCTAATGTATCAATTGCATTCTAGCAAGTAGCGTTCTCAAAACAAGTATAATCGCAGAACTGAATATAATAGAGTATTTCAAAACATTTCTGAAATTTTTTTCACAAAATTCTTCTATGCAATTTTATTATGATTAAAGTTGAACTCTCAGTTTCTATCATATTCAACCAAAGCATGGTTTTGGCATCTATATAAGCCAGCCTCAACACTGTATTCAACTATTTTAACGATCATTTCTTGCCAGAAAATAGATGCCAAATGCTATATAAGTCTGGAGTGAATTATGGGTAATAAGTGACCCAGAGTCCACATGCAGGAAGCCAAGAATTCTCTGACTTTTCAATGTACTCTAAGTTTTCATAAAACTCACTTCAGAGCTAGGGTAGTACCTAAGGGATTGATGAGGCTCTCCTGTTACATAACTTTTCTCTAAACACTAGCATAGTATGAACCTCTTGTGCACTAAATTTCAGATAAAATCTTGTAAAGCAACATCTCATCTGATCTGTAGGTATCTAGTTGAATTTTCACTTTTTAAAAAGCTTCTATCTACCACAATAAATGTTTCTACCACTTCTCTAAGTTCATATATAACCATATTCATACCCTTAGAAGGGGCTGCATTTCACAGATTAAACTTCAAGTACAGTTTCTGAACTGAATCACCATACAAATATGAGATAAAAGTATATGCTTATTATACACAGTGTACTGTAAGCGTATATTGTATTCACCTAAATAGCCATTTGGATGAAGCATAAAATTCATGAAAATAAATAGTATCATGTAGTCAAAATAAACAGTTTATTGTCTTAGGTTCCTACTGTCTACCAGTCACTTGGCATCAGGTGCACACTGGATGGACCGACTGTTTACACTGTGGCTGTTTCTCAGAGGCACTTCCAGTGTTAGCCACTAGAAGTCCTTAGTCATACATATTTGTCAGGCTGGGAAGTGAGGAGAAAGGAGCAACAATAAGGGAAATAGCACAGAGAGGAAACTGGGCAAAAAAAATAAAAATGCACTTCTAGAGGAATAAAAGATAAAAAACAGACAAAAACACAGAGGTGATGCTTAGGGGAATCAAAACAATGAATACATTAGGGTGATTTATCTTTCCCAAAACTGTACTTTAAATCAGATAAGAAAGTTTAATTTGATGCCGACAAGTGAATAAATTATAAAGTCACAACCAACCTTTGGTTTAAAAGGAATTCACTACTATTAATATATCTAGATTAATTGGGATTTAGCGTTACTAGAAGTCTCCATGTTGTCTCAAATATATTTAAATAGACCAGCAGCTGGTGAAGCTCCATTGTGCAAAACAGCTCAGGAAAAATTGAAAAAGGGCTATGGAAAAACCAGGGGTTCCAACTGTGCCAAAAGATTAGAGATGAAGTCAATGTGTAGACTTTAAATGTTTATCCTACTCTAAATTGTGGGCAAATTTTTAAAATTTCTGAATTTCAAATTTTAGTTTAACTGAAATTTTAAGTTAAAGAATATAATTTATCTTTTTTTCAGGAGATAAACAGAATTTCAAAAAATGGAAAGAATTTTGGATGTGATCTTGTACTGTTTCTGGTATTCATAGGGAAAACAAAGAAAATGTTGAAAATCAAAAAATAAAACCAGAACCCAAACTACTCTAAAAAGGAACTTCATTGCAATTATAAAACTATCCAGAAAAGCTATATAATAATTTCTATCAGTTTATGTAGTAATTTATCATGCTGTGCTTTTCTATATAAAGAGCATGTATATGTAATTAAGTCCATGTGGACTTAAATGATAATAACCTCTTACTTCTCATTTTATTATCAACCTTATAAGTCTAGCTAAGGGAAAGCTTGTTGTGCTACATATCATTTCATACATGATTACTATGGGAAACCTCTCACATGAAACAGTTTAGTTTATAGCACATGACGAATTGTTTTGCACCATGGTTTCCTCAAGGATGTACACACACACAAATCCCATCCTCTCCCGGGTCTTTGGTCATGTCAGCCTCTTAACGTTATAAAACACTTCTTGGCTTTCCTAAACTACAATAGTGATGTGTTTACACAACATCCTCAAACCATGCCCACAACATGGAGTTTACATGCACCCTGTGCTCAAGTATCCTCTATGGTCACGAGAGGAGGAAGGGATGTGGGTAAGTGAAGGGACTTGGAGACTTAGAAGGAACTTTTTCCAGGGCCTGTGAGCAGCCAGGTGTGGGATGTAGTCTAGCAAATGCCTGGAAAGAGGGGTGCATTGTCTCTTTCCAAGTCCTGCCAGTTTATTCAGAGCCTACATCTTGTATGGGAGGAAAGTCCCTCCAAAGAATGATGCGAATGGCTCAAAAGCTGGCCTGAATTATTCCTGCAGGAGAAAGGGGGAACTTAAAACTAGTTTGACCCAATTATTCAGTGAGCAAGCTACTTCTGGAGAGTATATTAGGAACTTCTGGATGCTACGTTAACTCTTTCAAGTCACAAAGGACCATTTAGAGTTTGGACACGCTCGTTTTAAACTATTATTACTAAATTAATTAAATTTCAAAAGATACAATTTGAATTAAACATAGTACCACTTTTATTACTGCCTATTTATATCAAGCCTTTTCTCCAAGGGAATCAAGGTGATTTAGAAACTCTTAATTAACAGAACTTAATTCAATCATACTCTTATTGTAAGGTATCATTAGTTTCTCTCAGGTCTATGATAACTAAGTACAGATGTTAGTTAAGACAGAAAAGCAATCAGAGACTTTTCTGTAATGAAAATCAATACTTTTTAGCATAGCAGAGTGTCCACAGTACTCCAGGAATGGCAGAGCCAGAAGGAAGGCAAGAATGTGTTCGAGCAGCTACTACAGTATTTACTGTGCAAACCCAGACACCCTTACTGGTGTTGCCCACACAACTCACTTGTTTTGTATCTTCCGCTTTCAGAGCAGAGGTAACTCACCTAGCAAGGTGATGGGAAAACTTACCTTCTGCTTTTTATTTTGAACTTTAAAACTGCCCTTGTGAAATGGAGTAACCATGCTCTCCATATGACAAAGCACAGCACAATAAGTGACGCTGCTCTGGAGTTTGGAGTGATGTTAAAATAAATACACATACAGGTCTTAAAGCTTTAGGAGGTACATGCTTCTAGCCTTTGAAAACAAATAATAGCAATGATAATGACTACTATTTACTGAAGATTTATTATGTTCTAGGCTATTTACATATAAGGGATGTTTCCTATCTCAGGGTGGCTTACCTGAATCAGGTTCCTCTCCTATCCTGGCCAGGTGAATAACTAGGAGCACTTGCCTTTTCCTTCTCCTCTCTCCTCAACCCTTCTGTATCTTCTTTTTAGGCATGTGAATCTTTGAGGGGACTTTCAGACAGAACAAAGAAACCTCTGGTAAAGGGTAGAGGAGACTTCGAGGTCTGAACAAGAGGTAAAGGATCTGTGGGCTGGGATGCTCAGGCCTGCCCTCCTCCCACCTGTTCTCCGGCCGCCTCTCCTGGCTCTGCCCCTCCCTCCACACAAGCATCTGGAGCTGTCCAAGCTTCGGTGTCCTCCTTTTACTGGACTAGCAAAGGTACTCACTGCTTTATGATATGGGTGCTTCCATCTAGCAGAAGACTGGAAGAGCAGCAACTCTGTCGTTCACCTCCTCTCCGGCCCCAAGGCTTTTGTGTATATATAAATCGAAATTGAGTTCAGGGAATGTAGGCACGTGTGGGATAGAGATATAGGGTAAGTAGGGCACCTGATACCTGTGTCCTGGAGATTAAAGTGATTTTCATTCATTCATCCAAAATAGATTTTGAGTATCTGCTGTGTGCCAGGCTCTGTGGCTGGTGCTGAGAACACAGCGGGGAACAGGACACACACGGCCCTGCTGTCCTGGAGCTCAGATTTGCAGGAGGAGGAGAGAGGTGCTTAAAAAAAAAGGAATCAAACTAATGAATGTGTAATTACAAGTTACAAGGAGTGTAAGAAGGAAATGAATAGCATAAACAATAGTGAGGTGTGAGACTCTATAGAGAGGATCTTTGGAGCATCTTTCCCATTCCTCTGGGTGGGGAGGGTTGCACAGGATGGAGCTCCACCTCCAGCACTCTTTATAAACCCTTCCTTTGTGAGACAGCTTCAGAGTGTGGTTAGCCCAGACTGAATTGTATAATTTGAGAGAAAGCCCTCCTCCCTGCCTTGGGGAAGAGTGAAAGGAAACTAGGGGTTTTCAGGCACCATCCAGAGCTCCTTACTAACTTCACCCGACTCTTCTTTCTCTACCTGACCCTTCACCTCACAATGACAAATGCTTGGTTTGGCTGAGGGAAGAAGCACTACTTAAACTCAATTCTTTGGCTCATTCTTAACACCTCATTACCAAGCAGCACAATCATGATTATATAATACATATCACTAAATACACGTGAAATTAGTTATAAATTTTATTGGATTATGGCATGCATCTCTGGTTGATTGTCATCATTTTCTGCTCACATAGCATGCTTGCCTCATAAGCACTATAAAAAACTGGAGCAAACATTAATTTCCACTGGCTTTTTTCCTCTTCCAGTTTCCACCTCGCGTTTCTTTAGGCTCCTGACCATAACAATTAGTACTCCTGTTTAGGAGCTCAATGCTTTTTCCAGGAGAGGAATACTCAGGCAATTCTAACACTCCTCCTTCCTACTGGGTCAACAATTAGAATGATGTTCTTATGGATCAAAATTCAAAATGCACTGAGTACTTTTAAAAGAAAGAAAGAAAAACATTTAAAATCATAATTTAAGCTGGCAAACGAGAATTTGGAAATCAGTGTATCGATATGCCCTAAGGACTCTTTCCCAATTCTCTTTTTGAGGGGTTGGCAAACTTTTTCTGTAAAGGGCCAGACAGTAAATATTTTAGGCTTTTAGGCTTAGGCTTAGTTTCTGTCAAAACTATTGTATTCAACTCTGCCACTGTAATGAGAAAGCAGTCATCGATAACATTTAATGGATGTGGTTGTGCTCCAATAAAACTTTATTTATGGACACTAAAATTTGAATTTCATGTGTCATGAAATATTATTTTTTATTTTTTCAATTACAAATGTAAAAATCATTCTTAGCTTGCAGACTACACAAAAAAAGGAATCTCCCAACTCCTCTAAAATGTTATGTGATGCATCATTTGGTGATACTGGACTAAAAGTACTCAAGATAATATAGTTTGATATATGCTACATGAACATTTTAGGAAAGAACATTAAAAAATAACTGCACTTAGTATTTTAAAAGGATAAAAACTTGTTACGATATATGCAGGCAAAAGAAAATTTCGGCTATGCAGAATTCTGACATCTAACAAAAAATATAGGGCTTAGTTTTAGGAAAACAACCAAAAATTAGTAAGTACCATCCCAGCTACATTTAGCTAAATAGTCACATAGGCATTTCTATTCATAAACAGAATTTATTTTGTTTTGGTTTTTTGGTACCAGATAAGTGATTTAAAAGCTAAAATTATTTCATGCCATATAATGACATAAATGATGGTATAACTCCATTTGATCTCTCCTCAGTGTAGGAGTGTGATAATTATATAGAAAACTAGAATGATCAACATTGATTTCAAAAAAGTACTTGAACTTAAGATTTCAATAAGTAGATGAAGGATCTCTTACATAAAATCTCCATATAAAAATCCCTAACATTTAGCCCTAAAGATTTAACTAATACTAATGCGGTAGGAAAACAAATGTTTTTAAACTACTTAACATGTTATTTTTAAGCTAATTGGTAATTAAGCTTGTAGACCTAAACTTAACTCTTAACACATCATATTGTCCACCCACTGAGTTTACTGTGAGAGTAATTTTCTTATGGTTCAGAATTTAAAATGCCCTAATTAAATTAGAAAAGACTTTAAAACCATTATTAAATGTTATTTTTATTCCTGATAAATTTGTCTCACTGTAAAATGAGCTTTCCGGTATTAATGGTGGTTATTTTGGTGGGGTGAGTGGCATTAATTATTTCACAGCAATCTGGGGGATACAGGTGAAGAGAATGAAAAGCAGGAGCTGTTAAAATAGAATAACGAGCGAAAGTCCCCATAGTCCCCACTGACAAGCAGCTGAAGTGCGGAAGGGAGTCTCCATCCGGATGTGCACTGCTCCGAGGTTGGTGAGGTGATGGTGAGCCCGCCCACCCACGTGAGAACAACAAAAACGGAATCCACAGGCAATGCTGAGTTTAGTTTCTCTTATGAACATGAGGTCAAATGTAACATATCAACAAAACATGGGCTTCAAAGCTTATAATGTGTCCAATGTTATTTATAGGGATACATCTGGCTGTGGAGAAAAATCATACATCATTGTTCAAAACGCTATGAAAAACATCTTAAAAAACTTTTTTTTTTCCAGGTCATGACTAGGGATATAACAGATAGGAAAAAAGGTCAGAAATTAGTATACCCTACTGCCCAAGAAAAGATGCGGGAAGGTAGCCCAAGTAGGTGTCAATAATTACATTTACTCAAAAACAATTCTGAAATACACGATTCTCAAATAAACTTGTTATTTCAATAGCTTCATTTTTTTGGAGCTATTGAACACATTATTCTATTTCTTAGAGAGCTATCTTCTAAAATGTGACGTACATGCAAAAAGCGCATGTCCACAAATACAGACGAGTTTATCGTGGCATTTACAAACAAATGCGTGGATCACCATTTACAATTTTATAGAAGTGTCCCATGCAATTTCAACTTTTCCAACTCAACTCCATTGAACTTGCAACACTGCCAAATTTCTAAATGGAAAAGCATATGCCTCTTTAAACTATACAAGATTGGGTGGCAATAGATTAAGTTAATCCCTGATGAATGGGTCTTGTATTTATAGAGTCAGGGGATGATACTGAGAACATCAAGATTCTAAACAATAAAATTATCTTATTACTGCAAGTTACATGTTTTCTAAACTCTAGCCTGAACATACTCTACCTTCATTTCTAGGTGGAATGAAGAGCCAGCTTCCTTAGGCTTCACATCTCTCTACCTGGTCAGAAACTGCCACCATTCGGACAACTAATTAAGTTGAACAGTAAAGGTGCATTTCCTGGGTCCTCCAATGTGGCGTGACCCAGAGAGTGCTGGGTGTTTTAAAGTGGAGCACACACTTGAGAAGCTCTGAGGTTTTCTATCACAGGTCTCTGCAAACTTACAGCAATGAAAGTGACCACAGCTATTTCTCTTTCAAAGTAGCCAGCACAGACTGGCACAGCCACTTCTGTGCCGACAGCACAGGTTGAAAGATCGAGGAGAGACACGGCTTTCCTCTGAGTCCACGGTAACAAAGAGCCCGGGGGCTCTGAAACACAAATGGAGGAGCAGGCTGAATGCATTAATGAGCTATGAATTGCATGTTCTAGGTCAGCTAGTCTTTATTTTTGTCAATCTGAAAGGATTTGGAACTCACAAGCTGCATAAAGACATATCAAATACCATACACTGAAAGCCAGGTAGGTTGTTTCTTGGATCATCGCTTTTCTGTTCGAAAAGAACTTTCTCAAAGAAGACAATTACAATCCACAAAACTGGATGTCGGGATGATACCACTCGGCGGTTACTACAAAAATAATTACAAACTTTAAGATATCACACAGATTCTAGATGCTGTAAAAACTTTTTTTTTAATGGCTGTATACTATTATTAACAGTGTTGGAAGCATGTTTCAATATAGCAAATCAAAAATTTTGATGCTGGAAAGATTCAATTGCTAGAAGAATATATGTATGAGGTATGTGTTCTTAAAGTAATTCCTTCTCCACCCTCCTTTTTTTTCCTCTCTTGGCAATTATTAGGCTTAACTCAAATTCTTTATCAATCACACCAAACACACAAAGGGAGGCTACTTTTCCAAGATGCTCTAAGAAAAAATGTTATTCACCTAACAGTCAAGGTAATGGAGAGCAATTTGGCTCTATTTCTACTGATAATCATAATATAATCCTTCTAGGTGTCCTAGCTCTTAAAGTTGTCACACTGTACTTCTAACTCTGTCTCCTGACTGCTCCCTGAAATGCCCAGGCCTGTCTCTAGGTGATATTTTAGGAAGAATGTTTTTAAGACAATCCAGAGAAGGGATCGGCTACAGGCTGGGTAGCTTCAGCAATCACAGGGGTGCAATGCAGATAGTGTCAGAAAGTCATTTCTTTCCACATATGTTGCCATGGTTTATACATCATGTTGTCATGGGGACTTTCCACCTATTCAAACGATGAGTTTCAGAGTGAAGAGCAACTATCTTATAAACAAACACATTTCTCAGTTTTAAAGGTCAAATTAGATTTTTACTTGGGTTCCCACCAAAATGATAGGATTGAAAGTCAGGACTTATCAAGGAAAAACTATTTCTAAATTATTTTAGCGTATCAAGAAACAGCCCACAGATCACAGAGTTTTATCCCCTAAAGTGGAAGAGATTTCCCTCCCACCTACCAAGGCTGGGCCAATGAGTTTGCAACTCTAAGGCAGGAGGAGGAAAGGAGCAGGTGTAGACAAGCTGGAAGCCCAGCTCTTGCGGTCCTCAGTGATTCTGGCGATGGCACTAGGAAATGCGCCCACGATGCACCAACATCAAGGTTAACACGGCATGGAGGGGATGACTGTGGGCTTTAGACGTTTAGCGTTCTTTACCAAGAACACAAAAAATTTTGCAACCACAACCTCCCCAGGCAATCAGTGGCCACTTTGTAGACAAATCGGAGGTAAGAAGAAAGTTGGAAAGACTAGGCATTTTGCTTAAAGAGCCTGAGCATTTACAGTACGAAATGGATAATGTAACTGAATGCAATAGATCAAGATTACCACCTTCCCACTAAGAGAGATAATAAAGTTACATTTTCTTTTTCATCTGGGTTGAGTATGAAATCTGAACTCAGACTCCGCCACCTAGCATAAGGTGATGAAGGGCTGAACTAGAATGACGGCCACAGAAATGGAAAGTCAGCGACTACTGCCTCCTCCACTCAGTTAAAGTATATTTATTCAATGTCTACTGCAGACAAAAAGTTTACTGAATAAACTGGGATAAGGAAGCTAAAGACCTCCTCACAGCTTTAACAAATTGCCAGTGCCCATAACTGGCCAAAAAGAACTGCATATATTGTCTAGAGAGCAAGTACAGAATTTTAAAGATGTATAATGTCCTTTTTTTATTTGTAAATGTTCTGTAAGGGTCCTTGACAGAGAGAAGAACTTAGCAAAGAATGCAGGAGGTGTGTTCAGCCCCTGCATAAATGCAAAAAAAGGAAAAATATCAAAGAAGAAAAAAATACAAAAAAATAAGCTTTGATGGAATTACACAAGAGCAAAATCCAACATTCAATGTCGAATTTGATGGGAACATAGGAATAATTCCTCTACTTTTGCATAGGAAGAGAAAAGAATAAAGTACTTCAATGATTAGTTTTATCAAAAATGTAGTAGTGTTCTTTTACATAAAGCATAGGTTTAGAAAGAAGTTCCTTAACTTTTCTTGAACTTCAGGTTCAGATGTATTCTTTACATATTTTCTAGCAGATTCAGACAAATAAAGTGTTTGAAAAATAGTTAAAAATATTTGCCCCTTTAAAAACAATAGAAAGGCTTCTGAATAGAGAAGTGAACCCATGGAGACCGTATTGAATACATGGCCCCAAATCACTGAACCCTAACAGTTCTCCAGGTGGCTTTGGCTCAAATGAAAACTATCCAAGCACTGAAGTGATGCTAACATCAGGCTCCTATTTCACACTTACCAATGTGGTTGAACAGCACCCCAACTACTGATTCCTAGCTTAATTAGAAATTTTAAATGGGACTGTTAGTATGTCAGATGATACAGTAGCTTGCATAAATGATACCATTTATCATTTCTTGTCTGAGGACACCATCTGATATGTTGAACTCCATGAAAGCTTTCATCACCCTCCTCCCAGAGAGTTTAGAACTGGGTATCAAACTTAATTGATAAAAACTGCTATATGATAAAGTCTCTTTCAAGGCGACTGTCAGCCCCTAAAATGCTACTCTTTCCCCACTGTTCCTTGTTTAGTATCTGGGATGCGCACAAATGCATGTGCCTATGCGTTTGTGTGTAAGAATATTTTAAAATACGTATTCCTCAATGGTTTCTGTGGAGACAAGTAAAGCTAGAAAACTGGATTGGAGATAAAGTCTTAAAATCACCACCATGTACAAGCCTTGAAGCCCCATTTTCTAAAAGTTTACCAGTCTCCCTGCTCCTGGTTACTCTGTGGTGGAGTAGCTTGTGTACTTCTCATGTGATGATACATGTGAAGCTATCATCACACTGTATCTTTTAAACATTTATTTTCCCTTCCACTGGCTTGGTCACTCAAACTATTCCAGAATGGCAGCTCAGCTGTATGGTTTTGATGATGCCAGAGAAACTGTTTTTAGAAACATCATTAGCTGAACCAATCACCAGTCACCAAATTAAACTATAGCCTTTGGGTCTCTGACCATCCCTCTGTAGGATGTATCTATCTTTCCCCAATCGTTCTTTCTTTCCTTTTCTTTCCTTCTTTTCTTCCTTTCTTTCCTCCTTTCCTCCTACCTTCCCTCCCTCCCTCCCTCTCTCCCACTTTCCCTCCCTTCCTACTTTAGTTCATTCTTTTTTAGCTCAATATTATCCCAAAGCACAATATTCTATCTGGCCTTTTTTCTACAGTTATTGAAATTGATAAAGTTGGCACCTCCAATTAAAAGAAGCTTTTAATGTCAAGTTCTGAGTCAGGAGAGTGATAAAGGGAGCCACAAAGGAGATGAGGATCAATAGTAACGTTATTACAGATCACCTCTGGCTTGATCCAAACCAGCAGACTCTATTAATTATGAAGTGTGATTTTTCTCTTCACTGAATTAAGCAGTAGCAAGAAAAAGTATATGAAACCATACCAACAATATAAAACAGAATGTTCCTGATGATGCATGTCAACTGCCAACATTTCTGTGTAAGAAAAAAACTTCATTTCACATATTTTATTTAAAGAACCTTGTTTTATTTAAGAAATATTTCAAGTCATGTATTAGAAGGGACTATTCAGCAACTTATATAAAAACATTCACAGAGAGCAAATAATATTGTCCTAGACAAAGCCTCTTTGTTCTTCCCTTTAAAAAATACTCACTCTACTGGGCAAATGGATTCCTCAGAGTATGCACTCTTAATTAAACCTGAAGGCAATTAAAATCAAGACTTTTGTGAAGTTGCAAGATAGAAACTAATTAATTTCAAATGGAAAGTAGAGACAAAGGAACTGCAATGATAAGAATGAATTCATGTATAATCTTTGATCAGGTGGGGGCTTCCCAAGAGTCCATGGTTGCTCATATGAATAACCACACTGCCTGTAACAGGGAGTTGGGCATCATTTTCTTTACTTTTTCCTCTTCTCTCTTTTTTACTCCCTATGACTTCATCTTCAATTTAATTATAATGGCTGAAGCATATTCCATATTACAGAAAAAACACAGCAAAATCAATGAAAAACCTTTAAAAAAGAACTTTCTCTCTATGTATTACTTCATGAAATATTTAAATGTCCAATGTTTTCTCTCTATAGAGAAAGAATGTTAGGTCTCATAAAAAGTTTAAAAATTCAAATTTAAAACAGATAGTAAATCTGGATTTAATAAAGATAGCTAGAGAGCTGAATTACCACTCTCATCAACATTAAAAAGATGGTAAAAATCACTTCAGTTTAAAAAGATGATGAATAACATCACATACTGATGGGGGAGGGAGTGAGTGGTGATCCATTCCTAAGATCCTGTGTGTTATAAAGAGTATCCAGTTATTCACCAGAACCTCTTCAACTCAGGTCACATAATCCCTGTTTTCTCTTATCAGCCTTGAATTACATGAGAGGACAAGCTCAATCTTAATAGTTGATTGTAAACAGTGGATGTATTAAAGTTCATTTATATAAAATTTAAGTAAAATATTTAAATTTTTGTTTTCTGAAGTAGTAATATAAAAGATATGTTCGGATGCTTATAATCAAATTTCTTTGAGTAGAATTTGATGTAACTATTGATTACAGTCTTATTTTAAACTCATTAAAGCTGCCTTTTAATATATGTCAAAGTATGCAAAAATGAAATATTTTCCACTTTCATGGGGAGCAAGAATCAAAAATAAGGTATATATGACTTCAAAGTCCCACATGAATAAGTGCAGATTATTATTATTGAAGATACTGGGCTTTATCAGTCTATTGTTCATTTCTCCAATACTCCACACAGTTAATTTTCCCAATCTAAATTGCAAAAAAAAAAAAAAGAGAGAATGGGCAGAGATACCACTTTGGCACTAACCCTGGTTCTGCCATTAATTTGATGTACGACAGGGTTTACATTTTCTTACCCACAAAATAAAGGTGCACAGCAGGTGGTCTCTGAGTTCTTTTTCACTCCAACCTCTCAGAGTCCATAATACCTAATTCTGAGCATAGCCCTTTACTGCTCAAAAATGTGCAAGGCCCCCTACTATCCACTACAGTCCAAACTTGGATTTCCCAGAATACGCACTTCCCACTTGTAAGCACGTCTCACCCTGTGAACTCAGCTTGCAATGGCCTTCCTCTTGCCTTTACCAGCTGAAATCTGACTCATTCTTAAAGTCTAGCTCAAAGGCCAATGTTCCCTTGAAGTGTTTCTAAGCCCTAAACCTAAAACTCACTATTCTCTCCTCTGAATATCCAGTTTGTTTATATATTTTAAAATATCTATCTACTATCTATTATGTATCATTGTACTAGTTATCTGTGGACATACTGCATTTATTCAATTAAGTTGTAAGCTCTTGAAGGGAAAAAAAATCATCTTCATCTTTATATTACCTCCAGGTGCCTAAAATAGTCACTGGTATGTAGTAGGCACCTAATAAATATTTGTTGTTGAATGAGTGAGCAATGCCTTGTCCATGGTAAGAGCTTATAAATGAGTGTTGAATTCATCATTGAAAATGCAATAACTTATTACTTATATCTGTCTTGTTGAAATAAACCAATTAAATTTCTACTATATTACTGTACTCCAAAAGAACCTAACATGACATATTAACTAAAACAAATCAATTATTTAAGTAAAAAAATACAACCTTCTGACTCTGTGGTCATATGTATGATGTAATATATATTGTCCAGTGCAATATGATAAATATGGGTTGGTGGGCAAGAGCCCAACCACATGGCTTAACAATGGACGCCAGCCCCCAACTGTTGAAATGAACAAAGGGACTCTAGGGTCACCTCCATTAAGAGGGTCAGAGAGGGCAAGTTCATTGGAGGAGCCTGGACGAACCAGGAGAACAAGATGAGTCCCCACAGGCTGAGTCCCTAAAAATGGGCTGGAGTACTTGAGGATACTGGGCTTATAGGGGCAAGGAAGCCTCATTTAAAGGCCTAGGCTGGCCAGTAAGCCTCCGCTAGCATGAGGCCCCCCCTTCCAGCCCCACTACAATTTCCCACCTAGGGTTGCCATGTGCAGCTTCTGGGCTCTAGGTTCCAGGAGGATATGGCTGTAAGGCCCTTGCTCATGTCAAGAGGGAAAAGGGTCATCTGCCCTCCCCAGGCCTCCAGGTGCAATTTCAGCAGATGATTTCCATTCCAGACTGATGTGTTCTGACGTCGGCATTGCTAACAACACTGGTCATTTCCACTTTCCATCCCAATCCAGTCCCTATTTTTAAAACCCCCTTAAGTGGCCTAGTCTAAGGAGGTGTCTGGACTTCTCTCCTTCCTCCACTCCTGAATGGCTTCGATGCCTGCCTTCCTGAGCTGGATCCTGGGCTCACATCCTACCACTTGCAAGAGCCACGGGAGCAGCAAAAATAGGGTAAATCCACAATTCAGGCAGTTTTGAAGATCTGTTTGTTGGTGGTAATCACAGGAATCATTTGGAATATGATCTGCATTCTCTTTTTTCACAAAGAAACTGGTACACTTTTGATGTACTATTTTATTAGTAAGAGTCTAGAAATTGAAGAATAATCACACTCTTTTTTTTTTTTTTTTTTTTTTT
>VBSM01001681.1:8002863-8029333 GCA_008086735.1 Cheirogaleus medius | reverse complement strand
AACCTCAAACTCCTGGGCTCAAGTGATCATCCTGCCTCAGCCTCCCGAGTAGCTTGGACTACAGGCACGCGCCACCGTGCCCGGTTAATTGTTTCTAGTTTTAGTAGAGATAGGGTCTTGTTCTTGTTCAGGATGGTCTTGAACTCCTGACCTCAAGCAATCTTACTGCCTCAGCCCCCCAGAGTGCTAGGATTACAGGTGTGAGCCGCTGAAATACGTATCTGTATATTCTCAAGAGGTACCATGGTTCCGTCCTCACAGGAGGACAAGCTTCCAGTAGTGTAGACAAGCAATGACAGAAGTTCTGGAGGGCAATTTCTCAACCTACCCTTACTTCTCATTCAAGTCTTCACATTATAAATAGGAAGTCAACAAAATGAAATAAAATCTTATTCCCAAGGTTAATTTCAGGTCAAGCTCAACATAAGATAACAAAAATAAAAAGCTATATTTATGCTTTATTTGAAGTTATAGGCTGTCCAAGACCTCTAGTATACTTCCCATCAATATTTAATCTATTCTTCTGGCTGGCTTTAACAAATTAATTGTTACAAGGTAAGAAACCATTAAGTAGCTGAAAAAGGACTGTAAAATATTATAAGAGTTATAACATTGCTGCAGCCATAATCTGAATTTAATTTTAAAAATTTTATTAACTTGGTTTATCAGATGGAAGTAAAAAAAAGAACAAATCGATAACCTAGGGGTGTAATGGGCTATTCAATTACACATTATAAAAGAGTAATTATAGGGCTATTTCAATTACACATTATAAAAGAGTAATTTTACAATGAAAAAATTTTAAACAAGCTAATTCATCCTGTCTTATCACTTCCACAACAACACAACTGTAAAGTTAGATGCAAATAAGAATTATATAATAAGTGTTATCGTCTATCAGGAAGAGGAAGGGGCCGAGAACGAAGAAACACTGTGCCAAATATTCTCACGGGTGCTGCGAAGGTTGTTGGTGTCCACAGGGTGTTTAATGTAAATCCTGAGAATCTAGCCAGGCTCATACTCCTCGCAGATTAGCAGTCAGTCCCTGAACTCAGCCCAGACTACCATGTTAACACCGGCATGGGCGCTACCGCCCCACTCTCGGGAAGTCCCTGCTAATAAGCTTACCATGAAGAAAATGTCACTCATGACTGCCACAGAAATCAGTGAAACATCTAAGAGGGCAAATCATATGAGGCTTTAGTCAGTGAAAAAGGTCTGTGATTTTATTTGTGGCTTAAGCTTAAAAAGCATTTATAAATATCAGCTACTTCTTTTGGTTTCTTTCTATAAAACTTAAAGAGTCAAGGACTGACGTCACGGCATGTAAAAGCTCTCCAAACTTTTCCATGTTTACCCCTTTTTCCTATCTTTCCATTTCCCTGCCCCACCAAAGGGATCTCAGCACGAGTTTCCTGTGTTAATTTTGTTCTCCAGCCAGCTTTACCTTCCAGGGGATGGGACGGCTCCCCCAGGACAGAGGCAGTTCATATGCGTCTTTGTGGCCCTTTCAGCACCCAGTGCAGTGTGTCACCCAAGGTTTATCAGATATACTTGACCCTGGCCTTCCTCCTTTCTGCAGGGTGGGTGCCACTCTCTGCAGTTTGCCTGCGGTGCCCAGTGTTGAGACCCTTGTATCTTACATTACCACCAACTCTAAGGTGGAAATAGCAGGGAATGATAAGCACCTGCTATAATGTGTGGCTACTTCATAGGAACCTAGGAAACAGCTCCAATATCACTTTTTTAAGGCAATGAACGGATAAGCTGTTTAAAACATTGCATTCTTCCGACTGCACTTCCAGACTTACTCATCCAAAGACTAAAGAAGTATTTTCCAAAATGTGTTCTTCAAAACTTTTGTTTTTGGAAATAGTACTCCATTGGTCATGTCAATGTGTGAAACGGAATACTGTATTAATCACCCTCTTGGAACTCACTGTGCCAGCAAGTAAAAGGTTCTAAGAACTCCTACAGTGAAGACATCTGACTAGTTTTGTTCACACCAGTATTTCCCCAAATTATTTCCCCATGGAACCCTTCTCCCATGTGATATTTGCTAACGTCTTAAGAAATCAAGGTTCCTCAGAACACAATGTGGGAAATGCTGGCCTAAAGTGTTTTTTATTTCCCTTGAATTGCATAAATCCCTCTAAATTGCAGCTTTCAGACCAATTTATAAAACAGTTAAAAATATTTCTGTTAAGGTCTATGGTGCCAATCCTGTTTTGCCCTTGAGCACGACAAGCTCCATCAGAAGCTATCTAGTATTTGGTGCTCTTAGCTTGTGCTTTTACAGTGGAGGAGGTGGTAGATGGAGTGTTAACTGTCAGCACTCTGAACAGCAGAGGATGACAGCCTGGCTATCTGGGAGGGGAGTGTCCAATACCACCATTAACCCTGACAGGTCGGAGAGTCACTACCAATAAACCCAGAGTTCTGACAGCTTCAACTACGTCATGATCTTGAAACGGGTGTTGTTCACCCACTAAATTCCCTCTTGAAGTTACAGAGAATCAAAAAGTATAATAAGAGCAGGACACAATTAAGAAAATATAAGATAAATCTTAAGTACAAAAATACAATATTCTAGATGCCCTGAGGATACCTCGTTAGTGTTAAGCGAATTACAAATACAGGTTTCTCAGAGCAGCTGCCGTAAGGAAGGAAACCACTGCACATTATAGAGTCATGTGTTGGAAGCACCTGCCCCTTATGGCGTTTTTCATTATTTTTTTTCAAATTAAATTTCTCGCCTTTACTAGTTTAAAAAAATGTAACTAAAATAAAAACAAGTAAATCAATGGCTGGTTGCAGGGGAAGATAAAGTAACTATTTTTCCCTACATATGTGGGGAAAATAGTGCATCCTTTAGAAATCAATTCAGATATAGTCCTTGAGAGGCTAACTAATGTTTAATACAACTGAGGCAAGTGTCTCTGAATCCTGCTTTCTAAAACAACGACTAAACACCAAACTGTTTCAAATATAGCAGGTCAGGGGAATTATTTTTTCAGCACAGGTAAATGAAGCATGAAATAGAAAAGCACACTTCAGCAAGAGCTCCTAAGTACGTCTGCTGTATTGTCTTAAGATATCTTTCTCACCCTGACTACATAAAAGCACAAAGAATGACTCACCATGTCATAAGTTGTTACGATCTTCTTCAGAACCTCCGGCACGATTCCCTGCAACTCCATCGTGGGATACTGCTCGCTGAGATTCAGGACTACCAGGGGTGTGTTATCAGGCCCCAGAAATCGGGGAGACACCGCCAGCATGCACTGCATGAGGTTGGCCACGGAGGAGAGGCCACACAGCTCCTTGAATGACACCACCGCATTCTGTTAAATGGAAAGAAAGGAGCATTTGTAATTAACCAGGAGCTTCAACTTCTCTGGATATTATACTTGATATACCTGCTTATACCTGAACTGCCTGCTATAACAGTGATTAGCAAGGTTATGACAGAATTGGCGAATGATGATTTTATCCTGGGAAAAGTGGCTATTTTCCAAAGTAAATACTGTTACAGACATTTATAATACCAACTTATCAAAAGTACTGAAAAGGCAAATAAGTCAAATTTTTCTGAAGGGTAAAGCCTCTTTTCAGATCAAAGTTCACAGTAGTGCTGATGCTAATATGCAATTATGAGCAAACAAAAAGAATGATTTCTACATTCAAAAAGGGTAAAGATTAAGAAAAAAATCAGATTTAAAATAGTTACCAAATATGCCGGCCATCCCAAAAGGAATATTTGTGAGGTACAAACTTGAATCTCTCTCTCTCAGCTATTTATGCCTGTTGGTTCCAGATCTAAAGGACCTTTGAGGACGCTGCTATTCACTGGTGAGTCTGCCCGGGGGGGGGGGGGGGGGGGGGGGGACCCTGGTTACCTGTGACTTTCCCCTGTTAGTGTCACCACTGATCTCAACGCTTCTCTCTCTCTTTTTCTAATCACCTGAGGTATGCCATTAAAATACCCATTAAAGAAAGCCCTTCGAGACAGGAAAATGACATGAGCTGGTATTCTCTGAGCACGTACCAAGTGATAAGCTGTATTCCGCATATTTATTGCACATGGCCTCATTTAATCCACTCAACAAGCTATGTTATGGATGAGGAAGCTGAGCCTTAGCTATGATCCCTCTCTGTTATTCGTCTAAAGTCATATGGCTACTAAGTGAAGGAGTCAGCATTTTACCTGAAATCTACTGATGTTGAGGCCCACGCTTTTAATCACTGTGCTATAGTAACAGGCTAATTCTAATCACAACATGAGTCCGGCAGGTTATTCCAGGCACAAATTTGGATCCTGACATGGGTGTAGCATGTGGCCAGAGTGGGTGGATCTAGGTCCTGCAGGCCTGTGCCTTCTGCTCTCAAATAACCCTGGGTTCTTGAAAATGAACAACAACACTTTAGTTTTAAATTTAAATATTTTATTTGCTTTAAACATGGGCATCAAACTATATATCATTTTGTTCAAAATCACTATTATATTGACTGCTTACAGAAAGAAGTCATTTTTGTGACATCTAAAGTGGGGTCCCCCCATCCCTCTATCATAGCTCCCTGTCTTATTTTCTTTACAGCACTTACCCATCTCTGCAGCTGTCCCGTTTGTTTATTCGGCTGCTCACTGCCTATTCCCCTTCCCACTGCCCGCCCCAGCCAGAGTACAAGCCCCCGAGGGCAGGAAGTTGATCCGTCTGTCCCCCACTGCATCCTCTTGGCCTAGACCACTTGTGCACGGCAGGTGCTCATCAAACATCGCCACCGACCGCCCTGTGGGGTTCAGCACAGACACCTGGCTCTGGAAAAGACAACACTTGAGCTCTGACAGATCCTCAGAGTAATTCTGTGTCACATGCGCCACAGCAGCCCCTGGGCAGGGGACAACGTGGCTTGCTCAGAGCTGAGGGTTTGCCAAGCCGTTTTTACCCTTAGAAACAGGGAAAAGCCCTTCAAATTTTTGTTGTGCTTTTACTTTAAGAGAAAAATAAATACCTTTCCCTATGGTGGGAAGGTCTTTTTATTCATGAGGTATCCTCAGAATTGGCAGAGAGGAAAAATATGTTCAATTTTCTGAGTCAGATTTTACTTGCTGGTATCATTCTCATAATATTCAGTTTAAAAAATAATTTTTTTTGTCAAAAATAAACACACGTGAAGCACCCATCACGCACACAGTACTTCTTACACGCTATGACAGGTTAGGGTCAATATCTCTGGGAGGCAGGCCCTTGCTGTCTAGTTCGGTATCACTCATGGGCCCTAGTATACAGCTAGACGTGTAGACAGTTCTTAATTAAACACATAATTCCTGACTGACTGCTTTTAGCCAGTATATATTTCAGAAGTAATTATTATCTTAGACTTCTAATAAATACGGACACCATGTCATTTACTTAGACAGTTAGCTGTCCTCTAAAATCAAGAGGAGGCCCAACAGGCCAACACACTGGCTCGTTTAAGGGCCTCCTGTCTTCCTAGCACCACAGCTCCTTGAGAAAGAACTGGATCATGTCCCTTTTTGACTTATATCCCTTTTATTTCAATAGGTCATCAATTTGTGTTCTAGCTAATGAATATTCAGAAATACCAGAGATTCCTATGTACACTATCAGAAAAAAACGAGGAACTGCTAAGCAGCCATTAACAGGGACTGGGATGAGGGTGTGTAACACAGCAACAAGACTCATTTATTCCAATATATAATCAATATTGTCAACACCAACTGTGGTTTGGGAAATTTAAATGATTTTTAAAAAAGAGATTAGTGGTAACTTTCTAATAACCAATTGAAATTTATAAATCATTTAAAATTAAATATACTATTATTTTTTAAAAAACTCACTATATTCATAACCTATGGACATGCACTAAGTAGGAAAACTGTTGAGTAAATACTTAAACACGTACCTGCATGTTCTCTCTCAGATCTGTGGCATCCCGTATAGGGGGCTGGGCGTTCTTGAACACCTCATCTACAGTTTTAATCCACAACGTTCTCAAAGATGCATATTCCCTGGATTTCTTCCCTTTTCTCACAGAAAGGCCCCTTTTGTGAGGTTTCCCTCCTCCTCTTCGGTTAGTAATAGCCACATGGACAAACAAAGAAGCATGTGCGAGGACCTCTCCAGTCAAGGACTGCAGCGGGACGTGGCGGTAGCCCGTCTGTAAACATTCAAAGGGAATTGTGTACTGGCCAATAAATTCGTCCCCAATGTAGTCATCATCCAGCACTACAAAGCGCACCATGGCCAGTTCGGGTAGGTTGATTTGAAATTCAAAGCTTTCATCAAAAATGGGAGCATCTCCATTCTGGTTTACTGTTTTTGTCCTTTGCTCTGCACAGTCAGCAGGGATCCCGTGGATTTCGACGTAGACGTAAGGATCCACCACGTCACCTTTGGCACCTGATCCTTTGGGCTTGGGAAAGTTCTGCCCACTGATGATTTTAATGTGGAGAAGTTGAGGTGAGACGCCTGGGACAGAGTCTTTTGTATTGGCGCTGAAGAAGGAGACTTCCTCCCTCATGATGGCCGGCCGAAGGACGTAGCCACAGTTCCCGTTCTGCCTAAACCAGCCGATATTCAGGTCCATCATCAGTCCCGGCGTCTGAAAGTTCATGGCAACAATTTGACAACCACACTTCCAAAAATCTTGAGGGTTCATGTTACTAGAGTCAATTCTCATTGGACTGGGAAAAACCCTAGCGAGGAAACGTTTGTTGTAATTTACAAAGTCCCCTGGATTTTCATTGGCGTATTTGCTGGCAAGCACTTCATTAAATGAACAAACTTCCCAGTACTTCTGAACCTGAAATGACACCTGAAATTCCTTGAACTGAACTGACTTACAGATGCTGACAAGTTCAGAGAGTTCTTTACAAAGCTGGAATCGCTTCACGGGCACACTGTTGGGTTGTTCCACGTTCTCTTTTCCCATCCGCTGAGACATTTCTGCTCCTTCATCTTCATCAGTAACATCTCCTTCTACCCCAGAGCAATTTGAGGACAGCTTCTTTGCTTTAATTAGTATTTTCCCTTTTAGGACATCTGGGGATGGTAGATAAGATTCCTCGACATTGGGTGATGTTGTGTAGAGCTTGTCTCCTAAAATTTTCTTCATGTGTTGAACCATTACCTTCTGTTGTTTGATTGAACAATGATTTTCTAAGCACAAGATAAGAGGATACTCTGAAGCAAAGAATGCATACTTGTTAATAATATCAATGACACTTCGGAAGACTATCTGAGAGGTCATGGTGTGGCCTGTGTAAATTACAGGCTCATTGTCTGGCCCATCCCATACATCTAATTCCACACTCCGGCAACCCATTTTAAGAGCTCGAATATATCCTGTGATGTCAGAGGGACCTCGGAACTGATCCTCTATTAAGTATGTATTATGAGATGAGTTTATAAAGTAATGAGACAGAGGTTGCTTCATATCCTGACAGACCTTCTTATGTTCAGGATCAAATATATAACAGTCAGGTGACATAAGGTAATTAGTAAACCCATCTATAGAGAGCCAGCCCTTTTCCTGACCCTCTTTGGATGGCTCATATTTGTGAATAATTTCAAGGCTTACTTCCTCATTTATATGTGCCACACCCTGTTCTGCCTCAAGAAACATCATAAGGTCCTTGGTATCAAGGAATTCTTTATTGCTTGAAAACTGAACTAAAAGAAAATAAATTTCAGGTCTAGTACAAAGCTCATGGAAAACCTCAATAAATTCTTCCTTTGTGACTTCAGTACCAGCTTTGTCCTTTGATTTGTGCAATTCTTTGAACTTAAGCTCAATTTTGCTCGTTTTTAAACCAGGATTGAGGTTTCTGATACATTGCACAGCATTACACAGAGTTATATGTCCAAGGTTATCTACATCGATTTCACTAAACATTTGTGAAACCCAAGAAGTCCTCATGTTGTCTTGGCTACTTTCTAACATATCAAGTGTATGTTTTCCATAAGAAATCAGGTACCGCAGTCCCGTAACCCAGATGTTTGCAACATCTGCAGAGTTGGCAACCAAATCAAGTGATTCATAATTTTCTCCATATATGACTGAAAACGCACAATCTTCAGATATCTGATCAGAAATGCCATTGCTGCGGAATATGTCTGTATTTTTTCCTGTTCTCACTTCCTTGATTGATTTAATATCAATCTTGGCTTTCTCAGAATCCTTCTTAGATGGCTCCCACCTCAGGCTCTGCATGTCGGCATCCAGTAAAAAGTACCTGTGATAAATTCTAGAGTTGGAGCGAACTTTTTTGAGTTCAGAACCCTCAACCATTGAATTGATACAATCACTTGCACTGCTAATCTTCTTCTCAGTAGGCATGCTGCTGAATGAGACTGTCTTTTTCCGTTCCCTTTTCTGTTTTGTACCATCCTAGGAGAAAAAAAGATAATATATTAGAGTAACATAAATGCAAGTTTCTATGTTCAAGACGAGGAATAAAAATTTGTCTTGGGAAAAAAATCATACTGTTAGAATAAATGATATTCATTCATCTCTAAATCTCAGAAGTGGCCTTTGAGTTGACAGCCTAATACCAACAGGTAATAAATAATTACTGAATAACTGTAATTCATATTTGTCAAAAACACAATTTCTGTAACATATAATAATATCTTATATACAGAACTAGCTCCATAATTTTCAAGGCCTAGGGAAAAATAAAAATGCAGGACTCTTTGCTGAAAGTGACAGAAGAGCATTAAGCCAAAGCCAGGGCCCTTCTGAGCGAGTGTGACCTGTACAACTGTACGGGTCATACACCCACGAAGCAGGTCCTGTTTGCACATACAGCTCCTACACCAGTGTTTCTCAAAGGGTTGTCACCAGACCACTTGCCTCACAGTTGTCTCCGTTACCTGGTTAAAATGCAGATTTCTAGGCTCACGGAATCAGAGCTCTGGAGGTAGTGCCCAGGAATTTGCATTCTAGGCAGCATTCCCCATGATAAGGATGTCCACTAAAGTTTGAAAACCATGACCTGGCCAATTGGGCTTACTATAATAAGATGTCTGGGCTATTTCTATAAACTAGATACACCAAATGACTGGAAACAGCTAAGTAAAAACCACTGAAGTGTGTGCTAAATGGGTAGATACTGGAATTCCTGCAGAAATCCCTGGCTCTTCAGCATCTCATAATAGTCCTTAATACTTCAGAGAAATATGGTTTTACTGGTGCAGCTGTATTAAGCCTCAGGAGAAAGCCTAGATTACAGCTGGAAGGGCTTCTAAAACTGTAGAGTTGGGTTTATTAAAACCTACTGCTATGCACCAAGCTAATGCTTAGCACAATGTTGCCTAAGTATTTCCAATATTAATAGATTATTAACACTACCAAGTGAAAAATTTTAGGCAGCACCTATTTCTAAAGAAGTCTGCATCACCAATAATGCACTCCTCAACTTTCCTGCCTAATGTAACATGTTCTTACCTTAAAGGGCTGAAGTCCACATCTATGTGTTTATTTAAGTCCTTCCCTGTATAGATACCTTTATTATTTGAAAAAAAAATTGCTCAATGACCCCAAAACATCTTTCACAATTTTAACCTAAAACATGATATTGCCTTTTAGAAGGTATATGAAATCAATGATAAATTTTCAGTAAGTTGTTGTATTCATAAATAAGGAATAGGCATGAATGTTGGGATTATATAACTTTCATGACAATAAAGAAAAGACCAATGCAAAATATTATACAAGGCAATTCTAATTTTCCTGTTCTGGATAGAATCTATTTTGAATAAAATCCTCTCTATATTTTAAAAAGCTATTATGCTACTCTCTATGTCTGAAATTTAAAACCACTTTTACTTTTTGACTACCTATACTTCCAAAAGCAATTTGCAGAAGGTAATTAAACTTAAACTTTAAATCATATGGTTATCATTTCTCTCAAAGTTTCAAAATGAACCATAGAGGCTTTTGTGATCTGAGTACCAAGATAAAACATAAAAGCCACAAGGCAGAGTATTTTTTTACAACTATATCCTTAGAACAATAAAGCGCGAAAGACATTAAAAAACTGTGGTAATTGTATCTACAAGATACACTGCATTATAGCCATTCCAAATCCCTAAAGTATAGACTGTATTCTGTCCATTCAAGTGAGTTAGCATGAAATTAAATTTGTAATCAGCAATGCATAAGGACATGAAATGAATGTATAAATTTCCTATTTTTCAGAATGAAAGATGTCTTTAGTTTTAAAAAGACACATTTACCTTTAATAAAGACAACATACAAAACCAGTAAGGGAATTTTATAATCTTTATAAATTGTATCTCAAAGTTTCCACTACAAAAAAAGTCACAAAATAAATGGAATTGTTTATCCATTGATCCATTAAAAATATATAGTATTTTCTCAACATTATAACCTTTTATTGTCATTTTTACATACTGATTAATATTTTACCATACTTTCTAACTCATTACAAATGATACATTACAAATTCATAAATTTCATTGTTGTTAAAAGGGAAAAGGCCTAATAGCAAAGTAGGTTAGTAACATACACATATATATTTGTGGGACATGCAGCAGCTTAAACACCATGCTGTGGCTTTAAAAACATTGCCTTGCTTTTCAAAAACCAGTCCAGGCTTTGACTGGTGGCTCTGGTCGTTGATTGCAGACACATGAACGTGATGGTCACCCAAGCACCGGCTGATGAGGTTGTCCCTTACCAGAAACGTCCTTTCTCTTCCTCCCCCTCTATTTGCTGTTGCCTAGAACCATCTGCAGTCTCCATAGCACACAAAGGCCTGAATGAAAAGAAGTTTCTCTTTCCCCACTAGCAGCTAAAGCTGTTAGAAACACCAATAGAGGAGTGAGCTTGCTTATAGCTGACCAAAGAAGAGAGCAGGTGTGAACTTGCACTCATCACTGGATGGACCACAATTGCTGGCTGGGAGCAACAGGTGGCTCTGATGACAAGAGAAGCCAGCAAAGTGGTCCCCCACAGCCAAGAGGAAAGGAAGGGCAAGACAAGAAGACTTGTGTGGGGGGAAGCAGAATTGGGGTTCAGTGGCAGGAGACTGGGCCCCAACTGCCTAATTCCTGGAATCTTTATCCCATTCCTACTCATTTCCATCCGGCTTTCATTCTTCAGCCCAGCAGTGATCCAGTACTTGCCTCCTAAGCTAAGCAGCTGGTCAGCAGCAAAGTGGGAATCTATTTTCTTTGTTGCTTTATAATATAAGTCAAATTTAACAAGGAAAAGTATTCAAACTATATGTGCTGTATATAGTTGTTTTTTTTTAACTGAAAGAACACTAAATACATATTACTTGCACTAACCATTTAAAACTAGAGGAAGAAAATGCAGGTTTCTGCTGAGATGGAGGTGCTGCAAAAAGCTTTTAAAAATAGTATGACTAATTTCTCAGAGATGGCTGTCATATTGCAGGTACTCATCATCTAAGGTTTCTGAGTCACGAATGCCACAAAACATGAACTTAGTCAACTGGTGCAGTTCTGCTACTCTATTGACATCAAGAGAAAAAGACATTCAAAAAAAGGTCCAAATTGGAAGAAAATCAGCTTCCAAAAAAACCTACCTCCATTCCAATTGTGAAATTTTGTATTTCATGGTTAAAAAAAATCATAAAATTTAGAATCAGAAAGAAGCTTGAAGATTCATTTATACATTAAACAACACTTTATTTGCAGAATAAAAATTTTGTGCTAGTAATGAATGACTTCAGGTAAAGCAATGAACTAGTAGAAAGAGGCTAAGGAAACTTCTTTACGACAGCAAATTCAGGATGAATAAACATATTTATAGAACACATATTTAGCATTAAAAATAGAAATAGCCATATTGAGCCCTATAGAAAAGCACACATATTTCTAACAAAACTGCCTACTTTATTTAATAGAAGGTTGTCATTAAAAATAGAAGGCCACTAAAATTACCACCTGAGCTATTTAAGTGGTTGCAATTTCATAAATTCTCAACCTGAAATGGGGTAATGAATAGGTGGGCCTCATTTCTTCTGTGGGCAACAAAGTGCTTGGCACTGATCCAGTTGATTTAGCTTGCTCTGGGGAAGATGAAACCAGTCCCAGGAGTTGTAGTCTTGTCTAAGGGCACACAGATAGTTAATGCCCTGCTGGAAGAAAATTATTTCTTGTTTTCTACTGCATTTCTCCTGTATTTCAAATCTTATTTGTTTCCATTTTCTGCTTGATTATTCCTCAATCATTTCTTCTGTTTTCTGATCAATTTTTTTTTTTTTTTTTTTTTTTTTTTTGAGACAGAGTCTTGCTCTGTCTTCTGGGCTAGAGTGCCATGGCGTCATCATAGCTCACAGCAACCTCAAACTCCTCTTGCCTCGGCCTCCCAAGTAGCTGGGACTATAGGCACATGCCACCATGCCGGCTAATTTTTCTATTTTTTTGTAGAGACGGTGTCTTGCTCTTGCTCAGGCTGGTCTCAAACTCCTGAGCTCAAGTGATCCTCCGACCTCAGCCTCCCAAAGTGCTAGGATTATAGGCATGAGCCACCACACCTGGCCCTGATCAATATTTTTAAAGCCAGAAGTTTCCTCATAAGAACTGCTTTCACTATATGTATAATCTAATCTGAGAGTTTACATCTTTCTCTAATTCTGGAAAGTTCTCAGTCATTATTTATTCAAAACATTTTCTCCCCTATAGTTTCCTCTTCCAGAGTTCTTATTAAATATTGTTAACTTTCTTCCTTCAGAGAATTTATATTCATTTCTTCTCTTTTCTGATTATTCCTTAATACACATCATGAGAAAATGATGCCTCAATATCCAGATTCAATACCCTGGCAAAGTAGAGAACAAGTCTAGGCAGTGATTCTGGGGTCTGACTAGGGACTTAACAGAAAGGGGACGGGGTGAGGTATGCAAACAAAGCAGCCATTCATCCCTCTGTTTTGTTTTGAGTCATGTTATTTAATTTGAATTATAAATAACAGTAAAGAAAGGTATGAGTTTTTATGTTTATCAAAGAGGATCTAGAATTAAAGAGAGTTGAGAAACACTGGGTTAAAGAAATTTCTGTCTTTTACAAAACAAAACAAAATAAAACAAAACAAAAAAAACCCAAGAAAGAACTTGAAGTCCATTAAACAAGCATAGCAAGGCCTGACCTTTCTTCAGCTCAATAACAATAACTCTGAATTGAAAGAATAAGTCATGTCGGGCACATCAGGGTTACCTTGCAAGGTTTTTCACATCTTTAAAACTTTGATGTGCTCTCCAAGATGAGGAAAAGAAAAAAAGAATCTGGAGCAAAAACAGTCACTCTGAAGGTCATTGTATGAAATAAAATGAATTGAAAAAGAATAACTTGAAGAAAAGTGAGGTATGGCCAAATGCTGTCTCTTGTTCATGAGGAAGGCCCCTTTATTGCAAGTAATAGAAACATACTTGGCCTGTGGATGCCTCTCCTCCCTTAGGCCTTCCCTGATGCCCTCTACTATCTTCCAAATCTCACTCCCACCCCAGTTTGACAAGGAGTCTATGAGGGCACAGATCTGCTAATGGCTTGGGGAACCCATGGGTGACTTAATGCAACTGCAGAACCAGTTTAATCTAGGTTCAACTTTGTCAGTAACAAAATGTAATAAAATAATGAGTTGTTTTTCAGTGCAAAGGACCCACAGGTTGTAGGTCATATAACCTGAGCATGCTCAGATGAACCCAAGTGTGCCTGATTCATGACCCTGGAGCCAGCCGGAACGAAAAAGCCAGCCACAGGCAGAACCCAAGAATGAGGATTGAATTAAGAAAGGAGGGGTGCCCTGTGTAAGAGCCACATCATCACCTCTTGGCAGGACCCAATCAGATCACACCTTGGTGCATTTTCCCATCTCTTCATAGTTACCCTCTGCCTATAAAGCTGCCCCCAAACCCCAGCTCAGGGAGACAGATTTGAGCACTGCCTTCTGTCTCCTTGCCAGTCAACTCACAATAAAATTTCTTTTCTCCAAAGCTGGTACCACAGTATTGGGTTCTGTGCATGTCTGGAAGCGAGCCCATTGCTCAGTCATGAAGTAGGGGCAGGGGGATTACAGTTCAGATGGTGGCTTAGAATATAGAAAATCAAAAGGGAATGACATGCCCATCCTAATAATAAAAAGCCAGACAATCTACAAAAATCATAAGTTTTCACCCATCAGAGAGCTGTGGTCACAAGGCAACAAAGGGAACTGAACTGCAAAGAGTGACAAACCCCTTCATGGAGAAACAGGACACAGAAACAGTTTCAGGTTTGGTAGAGCACTGGAAGAAGAGGTGGCCACCTTGGAAGCAGGTAAGAAGAAATAAGCTACAATTTTAAGGAATTTCTAAAGGCCAAATGTGGGCCAGGACATCAGTTATGAGTAACTGGGATCCTCAGACACAGGAAGAGTTTGCACTCATTTGCAAGTCTTCTCCATGGGTGCTCCTGAGAAAAACTGATGGCAGAGCAGGAGAGAGCCCCTCTCCTAGGCACAGGCATGCAGGAGGTAATGCGTGCCACCAGGGTACAGCATGAAACCCTGACTACTTCCCCAACCCTCCTTTCACATGAAGCAAAAGCCTCACACCTGTGGGGGAAGGACAACAAGTCCTTTCTCCTAGGGCCACTGGGAGAAGGGTAGAAGCAAAACCCAATGGAACATAAGAGAACCTAGAAATAAATCCATGCATTTACAGCTAACTCATTTTTGACAAAGTTACCAAGAACATGCATTGGGGAAAGGACAGTCTCTTCAATAAATGGTCCTGGGGAAACTGGATATCTATTTGCAAAGAATGAAACTAGACCCCTCTCTTTCACCATATACAAAAATAAAATCAAAATGAATCAAAGACTTAAATGTAAGACATGAAAATGTGAAAATACTAGAAGAAAATATTGGGGAAATACTCCAGGACATTGGTCTAGAGCCAGCGGTCCCCAACCTTTTTGGCACCAGGGACTGTTTTCACAAAGGACAATTTTTCCACGGACGAGGGTGGGGTTGGTTTGGGGATGATTCAAGTGCATTACAGTTATTGTGCACTTTATTTCTATTACTACATTGCAATATATAATGAAACAATTATGTAGCTAATCATAGGTTGGGGACCTCTGGTCTAGACAAAGATTTTATGGCCAAGATCTCAAAAGCGTAGGCAACAAAAACAAAAATAGACAGATGGGACTATATTAATTTAAAAAGCTTCTGCACAGCAAAGGAAATAATCAACAGAGTGAAGAGACAACCTGCTGAAAAAGAGAAATTATTTGCAAATTATTCATCTGAGAAAGGACTAATTTTTTAATGCCCAGAATATACAAGGAACTCAACAGGAAAAACAGTAAGCAATCTAATTAAAAATGGGAAAATGATCTAAAGAGTCATTTCTCAAAAGAAGACATACAAATGGCCAAAAGATAATATGAAAAAAATGCTCAACATCACTAATCATCAGGGAAATAACAAATCAGAACCACAATGAGATATCACCTCACCCTAGTTAGAATGGTTATTATCAAAAAGACAAAAAACAACAGATGCTGGTGCTGACGCAGAGAAAGGGGAACACTTGTATACTGTTAGTGGGAATGTAAATTAGCACAGCCATTATGCAAAACAGCATGGAAAACTAAAAATAGAACTACCACATGATCCAGCAAGCCTACTGCTGGTTATATACCCAAAAGAAAGGAAATCAGCATATTGAAGAGATATCTATACTCCTATGTTTATTGAAACACTATTCACAATAGCCAGGATATGGAATCAAACTAGAGTTCTTCAGTGGATGAACGAATAAAGAAAATATGGCACATATACAAAATGGAAGACTGTTCAGCCATAAGAAAAAAGAAGGCAATCCTGTCATTTGCAGCAACATGGATGGAACTGGAGGGCACTATGTTAAGTGAAATCAGCTAAGCACAGAAAGACACATATTCCATGCATTCACTCATATGTGGGAGCTAAAACAATGTTAATCTCATGGAGGTAGAAAGTAGAATGGTGGTTGCCAGAGGCTGGGAAGGGTAGGAGGGAGGGGGGATGAAAAGAGGTTGGTTAATGGGTACAAAATGATAGATAGAAGTAATGAGTTCTAGTGTTTAACAGCACTGTAGGATGACTACAGTTATCAATAATGTATTGTATATTTCAAAATAGAAGAGAAGATTTGGAATGTTCTCAGCACAAAGAAATTATAAATGTTTGGTGTGATAGATGTCCCAATTACCCTGATTTGATCATTATACATTGTATGCATGTACCAAATTACCACACGTACCCCATAAATATGTACAATTTTGTCTCAACTCAAAAAATACAGAAAATAAAAATTTAAAAAGCATTATAGTGCAGGTGAATTACAGGTGATCCACTTATATCTAACCACAGGTTGTCTACTTGTCCACCAGCTTGCAAATGTACTACATATAATGAATAGTTTTATGGGGAAAGTTACTCTCTTTTAAAGGACCATAGTCCCTAAATTTTCCTGTGCTTCCAAAGACAAAGGTGTCCCTAACCTAGATGTTGGTCTTTAAGGGGTCACAAGTGGGTTTCAGAGGCTCCACAAGACTGTGATTGGATTTTGAAAGTGGTCTGCAAACCCACCTCACTTCCTCTAAGAGGTTTAGAATCATACAGCCTTATTAACATAAAGAAAAAGATTATCGTTTCCTAAGAAAGAATATCAACCTTAAATGTTAGAGTAAAGGTAGAGGATAAATGTTTTAAAGGATTGTGAAGAAAATGTTAAGGCTATGCAAGAGAAATGATAAACTGAGAGGGAAGAAAAAGGAAACTATACACTTATAGTTATAATAGATTTTTATTAACAAAGATAGCAGAATCAATCACAGATCTTATTGATAGCTGTGAAATGGATTTCTTTATACCAAGGTAGAACAAAATAATTCAATAGTTTATAAACTTTCTAGTTGAGGAATCACCCACGGAAATACTACATGCGCTAGCACTGCATGTTCTCTGTGCCTCAGTGTTCTCACATGTAAAATGGGCATCAAAATCATAATTACCCTTCATATGTTATTTATAGTACCTACATCATAGGACTGTATAATGATAAAATGAGCTCATATTTGAAAAGTGCTTCAAATGCTGCCTAGAATATTGTCTGCTCTACATTAGATCCTGTTAAATAAATATATTCCAGGCTGAGATTATTTCTTCATGAAAGAAAAACAAAAAGAAACACCATCTTAAGTGTGTAACTGCAATCCTCTGATCACTTAGGATTTGCTGAAAGTTAATCCTATCCCAGAAGAAACAGAATGAACGTCAATCTTTCTGAGTCTTGTTTAACTGATGCCACTACTTAATGCAACCATAGAGCTTTTGAGCACAACTAAATGGATGTGATGCCCAAGATATATTGAGAAACTGTCAAAGATAGCCAGATGCCCTCTCAAAATAAAGCTTCAGAAGGCTGCACCCCTGCATCGCTAGGGACAAATAATAAACCATTTCTCAAAGTTTTGTGTTAATTTTAAATCCCATCAATTTAATAAAAATTACAATTTAACTCATGTGTAAGTATTCACATGAGTACAAATTTGAAGCAATGATCCCCATAATCCCCATAATATTTTTTTCTAAAAAATAATCAAATAACCTCACTCAAAGCACTTCGTGATCGGAATTATTCACATCCTTCCTTCTACTTCACACTCCCTTGTTATTTGCAGTGTAGATAAACCTACAGTGACCAAAACAGCTACGTGTAAAGAAAACAAGCTCCCAATTTCTGTAAAATGAAGTCTTCAAGATCAAGTTAAAGCTTCCAACTAATTCAATGTAATGGGTTACACCTGCCTTTAAAACAATGGGGTCTTTAATTGTGAAATCAGGGGACCATAAGGAAATACAATACCACTTTCACAACAAGACTCTTTTGGGGAAATATTTTCACAACTACTAAAATATTTGTTCAAAGTGAATTTACAGAGCGATAATCTACATCTGTGCCCAAGGTAAACTGCAATAAAATTCATTAGTTTTCTCCAGTAATGGAAAACAATGGTAAGCACTGAACTCCTATAAATTATACTAGTGATACTTTACATTCCAGTGAAAATATTGATGCTAGTGAATTCTAATTTGTTATCTATAATAATGGTACTGAAGTGGCCCGATGTGGTGTGAAAACTCAGTGTTTCCCAACTGTGTATATGGCAATTTCATACTCAACACATTATAGAGCCTTCTGACTTCCTATACGACAGAGCTATTTCAAGATGTGGTTATATAACTTTGTTAATAAATGTCTAGTAAACTGTATTGAACTTTAAAAGGTATGCAAGTTGAATCATATAATGTGACTCTTTAGGTCCAAATAGGATCAAGTCTAACAGTAACTTCTCAATCACTGTTTTTCCCCCTAAACTGTGCTGGTTCTTCACTATTTCAGGATAGCTTTGGAGGAAGAATTTATTTTCCTCATCTTTTTTATCCTGAAATCCATCATTGCTTGGGGTTGAGGGGAAAAAAGCAGCAATCTAGGAGTGGATCCACAGTTAGAAGGAAAGCCTCCATAGAGATCTGCCAGTATGCAGGCAAAGCTATTGCCTCGGGCTGTAGACACCACAGAAAACGAGGAACAGTAGCTCTTTCAAACAGGAATTTTAATAATTCCACATTATTTTAAAATTAAATTTTTAAGGAGAGTTGCCCCACTGACAATTTATTTATGCAATCACTTTATTATTTTCTTTCTATCTTGTCTTGTAGGAAAAAAAACTTCTTCCTAGGGCCTTTTTTAATGCAATGGCTTATTTGCACATGAAATTAGTGTGTGTGGGATAATTAGATCAGAAAAATAAGAAAAGAAACAAAAATAATGAATTACATAAAAATGAACTCAGCTTTCGACAGATATTCTTTTAAGTTCCAAGCCTTTCATGAGCCCATACTAGTCCAGCCCTCAATGTTGTCTCTTCTCTAAACTCATACAGTATTTATAGTCTCTACCCTGTAATTTAACAATTAATTATAGTTTTATGCAGTTCTCTAATTGTTTTATGTGGGTTAGTCTTATCTCCTCAAGTAAAAGGTGAACTTTCTAAGGGAATGGGCCTTATCTGGTTTTCTGTAGCCTCTGGCCGGACCACGGCTGGCGGAACAGTAACTCCTTTCAATGCCCTGAGAATCTCAATAAAGCCCATGACTGACTTGGTATTAACAGAAAGACAAAATAAGTTTTAAAAAAGATTAAATAAGTTCTTTAGCTTAACGAAAATGACTGTTTATGTAAAGCATATTGTTTTTAAAAGAAGCAGAAATAATTTTGTTACTTCTTCAATTTAAAGGTGACAGATTATATAACCTTTGGATCAAATATCTCAAAAAGAATTTTTCAAAAATCTCAGAACAAGAGGGCTTTTGGACGCAAAACAGTATGAAGATAAAGTTGATGGTACAAGGACAGATAAGTCAATGATTAAATTTAAGATTTTTCAACTTTGACTATTAAATATTTATAACATTTATCAAAAAATCAAATAATTATAGTTCTATAGCAATACTAATCAATGTCCAAACAACTATTTTTAGCAAGTAACAAATGTTCACTGGCTACCAAAGGGCCACAATGGAAGGAAATCTGCTAACAAAACTTATTTATTAATAATAGCATCCTCTATGTTCTGATTTATAAATTGGGCCTCTCTCATATCACTTCTTCAGTCCTTTCCTCAATTTCCTCTAAAAGCGAAACAAACTCACCTTGTCTCCCTGACCAACTTGCTGACTTCATTGGCCCATTTCCACCCATGGCCCCACTGTCTGATCTTCTGGCCTAGGAATTTGGAATCCTCTTATATAATGTAAAGTACAGAGTTGCTACATACTAAAGCACTGAGACTAGGGCAGTACACGGGGTCAGACTCACCCACAGGCAGGTCCAAACCTCCTCACACCTTGGGTAGTAACCCCAACACTCAAGTACTATCCACTGCTATCACTGTAACTACTAATGTAACAATTGCTATTTCTGCCAACTACTGAGAGCTCTCCACGTACTAAGAAGCACTGGACTAAATCTTTCGTTTCCTTCTAGTCCTCAGGACAACTTGAATGTGCTCACCTCCGTATTACAGGTGAGTGAAGTAAAGGTTAGAGAAGTAAAGTAACTAACCAAAGCACTGAAACCCGGGTCCATCCAGCACCAAAGCCTTTCATCACTGCAGTATTGCTCACATTTTGCCTCCTGCTGCCAGGGCGCCCAAACCAGTATTGTAGCGCTTCATTACAACACTGCCTGTCAGGAACACATTGCTGCATTTCATGCTATTTCCTGGGTCCAGACCCCTCTGTCTGGCTTTCTAGACCCTTCTCAGCAGCTTGTATCCCCTAATTTTCCATTTCTCCCCAAAAACAAACATTCCCATCAGATCACCACTTCCTGTAGTAGCATATCTAGGCTCATCAGCTACTTCTGGACCAGTGCTTATTTCCCTGTCTGTATTATTCCTTCTCCATCCTTGCATCTGCAAGTTCTGCCCCATCCTAAACGTCTTGCTGAAATGCTAGGCCTTCCACCAAGTCTGCTGCAATATCCTGACAGTGGACTAACCTCTCTTCTCTTAAGTCCTTTTGCACGTAAAGCACAGAAACCAACTGTTTATAAAATCTGTGAACTTTCCTTCCCCAACCAGAGCATACACTTCTAAGAAGCAGAGTTCACTTTTTAAAAATTTATTTATTTATTTTATTATTGAATCCTCCACTGAGCCTAACGTCAAATTATACAGAGCTGTCTTATACTTCATAAAAAAAGAGCAGAATTATACTTGTTGATTGAAAAAAGATAGCACCCAATTTTAGTAATATGACTACTCTATTCAAAGTCTACAACTAAAATGCTAAAAACAAAGTGGTTTAAGAGACAAAACTTCAAATATTAGATTTAAATGTATTATATGGAGAATAATCACAACAGTTTTTAAAAAGTTTTAATTGTGTTAAAATACACATAAAACTTGCCATCTTAACCATTTTCAAGCATACAGTTCTGTAGTATTAAGTATATTCTTATGGTTGCTATTTGCACAGTTTATCTTTTTCCATCCTTAGACTTTCAACCTATTTGTATCTTTCAATCTAAAATGCAGACAGTATGTAGTTGGATATTTTTTTAAATTCAGTCTGATAATCTCTGCCTTTGATTATATTATTTATTTTTTTATAGCTTCTCCCACCCTCCTGATTATATTATTTAATCCATTCACATGTAATGTTATTGATGTCATTGGATTCACATCTGCCATTTTATTTTTTCTTTTTCATATGTCTCGTATTTTTGTCCCTTTATTCCTCTTTCAGGCTTGCTTTTACATTAAGTTAGTAAAATGTGTTTGAGATTTAGCAGCACAAAGTTCCTTGGTGACCCTGGCAAGAGCAGTTTCAGGGTGACAGGTCAGAAGGCCTTCTGGAGTGAGCTAGAGACTGAGAGGGAAGTGTGGAATGGAGAGAGTGAGTGTAGATAACTCTGTGAAGAAGGAACCAGGGAAATAAATAGGTAGTTAGGGAGAAGGAGAGAGAGTGTCTTTGTTCAGATTGGAGATACCAGAGCAGACTTCTATGCTGAAGGCATGTATCCAGTAAAGAAGGGAAGATTAACGATGTAAGAGAAAGGGAACATACCTCTGAAGAAGCAAAGTCCTTGGGAAAGCAAGAAGGGATGGGATCACCATTAGCCTTCCCCAAAGGGTAACTTTTGAGCTGGATCCTGATACAAAATGAAAAGGAAAGGAAGGCCAATCAGAGGGAACAAGTACAAGAATATGAGGTAGGAAAGAGACTGCAAGTTTGGAGAAGCTCACGGGGCTGGGGCAGGGTACAGGGAAGCAGGCAAGCAGAGGCTGATGTGAGCTCTGGGCAACAGCAGAGCAAGGCAGTCAGCCTCTACGGGAGAGGAGTTAGCACCTCCTTGGAGAAGGCCTCCGCAGCCTGAGAGTGCGTGTTCCTGTGCCACAGACAGAATACAAATATGTACAAAACTGATAAAAATGTGCATTTTCCCTCTGTGCGCAAACACAGCTCACCACCTGTTTTAAAAGGTCAACAAATGGAAAAAGCCTCATTTGTTTTACCACTTTAAGAATTACCAGCCCATACATGTAGGTATTTATTTTGTTTCTGCCTTAACAGTCTAAAGAAACTGAACTGAAGGATATATCCTATCTAAATGTAACTGTTTGTTAACCACCCCCATGAATGAACTAGAAGATTACCTTTTGTAGCATCATCATGTCAAACATCAGATAGAAATCTATACTTTAAAAATGACTTTTAAATAGTTAAATTATCTCAATATGTTATAATACACATTGTTGTAATTCAAATGTTTTTAACTAATGAAAAATTGATTTGAAACCCACTGCTTTTCTGCTTAGAGGTGTTATATACAAATAAAAGATCTCCTAACACAAATATCTTATGAAATGGCACAGACATGTCCTTCACAGTCTTTTTATCTACTTGGTTCATAGCAATAATATACACCTGCTTTATGTCATGCCACGGTAAGCCCCATTTTATTCTTTTTTATTAAAAGCCACACATGGGTTAAGAAATCAATAAAAAATGTCAATGCCTGCATGGCAGGAATCCAGAAGACTTGAGCGATTAATCTAGAGCATTTGCAAAATAGAGCAATGCCAATTTGGATTGCAGAAGGTCCGGTTCTGCCATTTTCCTGAATCACTTTATACCTTTTTAAAACCACAAGTCTCTTCCAAATTAATTAGCTCATCAAACTTAAATGAAAAGCAGTTTTAAAGACTAGCAAAATCTCATCATTAATGCATTTTAAATGGCACATGCTGCCAGTGACTGAAGCAATTTAACTGCTTCAATGAATCTTATGTCACTATTTCCTGCCCTCATTGCTATAAGTTCCAACTGCTGAGAGAAACTAACTAATAGCAAATGTACAATTAGTTCCATGCAGCAGGTACAAAATTTTTTCTAAATACAGCTTCCTGAACCTGGCTCATGTTTTAAATAATATAACAGAGAACATATTATTAATAGGGTCTCTATACCATTTTGTACAGACTATAAAAAGCACTCAGGCAATCCTGCAAAGTACATAATACAAAGTATAGTTTTGAGAGCTGGAACTAGAAGGGCTTTGTATTAATATGCTTCAGGATGATGGTGTGAGAATGAAATACAGGCATTTAGAAGGTATGCTTAGATTTTATATAAAAGTATTATAATGCAAGCCTCAAATGCCACATTTAATTACATTGTATTTTATTTCATTAAAGTTATCCAGAAGTAAAAACATGGACTAATTCTATTTGCAAACTAATTACTAAATCCCCTTATTAAGCAGGATGTTATCCTTATTCCAAGACTCAGGCTACCATACCAACCACCAATTCTAAATAGGGCTTTAATTCCTGAGTTTTGAAGCTGACCCTCAGTCCATTATGTATCTCTGCACTGACTTGCTAAAGCCCAAGCTTCTCAGAGAGGAGACCTTTGGAGAGAGAGCCTGGAAATGAAGTGGCGCCCCTAACAGAAGGCTCGAGAGAAGGAGGAAATGTATGAGGCTCCCAGCACCTGCACACCACAGGGATGGTTGGACTATATCCTCCAAGGTAGAATGACATCTAAACTGGACACTTATGACAGTGAAAGTGGATAATTATCTGCCACAACAGGGACTGTCCTGGGAAAACTGGAACACCCAACTTGAAAGTGACCTTATTAATATTGTGTTAAGTCCTTACAAAGTGCCATATACTGGAAATTCAGGTACAACCAAAGTATAGCCTCAGCTACAGGGGTGTTCCCATCCTGCCTGGCAGGCAGACAGGTTGTCAGTTCTAGTACGTATGGACGCTTCCAACTTGTAGGCTTCACCTTGTCCCATCTGGGAGCCCCTCCTACCCACGCTGGGAACCCATCTCCATCTGCTGATGAAGTCTAGCTTAGTCTTGCTGCCTTGAACCCAGTGGACAGGTAGCCATGTATATCACTGGGCATGGTGGCCAAATCCTTACCACTGCTTGTTACTTAAGGCTGCTACCGTTCTCCCTACCTTCTGCCCTTTCATATGCATGGACCCTTAACCTACTTTGCCTGGCTAGAACGCAGTCCTTGCCCAGCCCCTCGCAGTAATTTCCTTTTGATTAGCACGGATCTTGTGATAAGCACAATGCAGCCACTTGCTTTGAGTCCCGCTCTTGCTTGGCTTTGGCCTGGGCCCATCACATACCCCTGGACATTGTAATTCAGACTCCCCATTCTCAGCTCATGCCTCTCCATACTCTGGCCTTCCTATGTATCTCACAGCAGTGAGTGTAGAGCCCACAAATGTGGAAGTGGTGCAAATGGGGCTGTGATCTGTTGGATGTGACAGAGAGATGTGGTAAGCACTGTGGGGGGCAGGTGTGGTAAAGAAGCCCCTCACAAAAGGGACACAGTTGTTAGAAGGGGGATGTTGGACATCCCATGTGAATTGTCATTCTCAGAGCTGAAGCAAGAAGGTGAGGGGCAAGGAAGGGTGGAGGCACTGATGGTTGGGCTATTCCCATTGACCTTCCTGAGGATCAGTTTTCCTCGGGGATCGAAACATGCCCATCATCACCCACCCCCTGCCTTGTTCACATGCGCATGTACTGCAGATCTCATTTTAAGTCAGAACATAAGTGTATTACACACATATGCCATCATTACTCTTATATGTGTCATGAGACACATGTCATATGTCACTAGACACATGACATTGATAATCTAGGACTCTCTAATATCTCCCAGTCGTCTCAAAATTCAACTCTCTAAATTCAGAAATTCTTTGCAAGGTTGCCAAGTTGAGTTTGTGGCTTGTGGCATTTAAGAAATGCATCTAAACTTTTCTAGCAAAAAGTTTATCTTTTAATCTAATTTGATACATCTCCCCTCTTCTGTTAATCCAAATATGATATAATTCACTTAGGTTTACTGGAAATTGTACTGGCAACACAGAAATCATACTCTGTCTTCTGGAAAGAGCTGGGGTTTTAGCTGAACCATGTTTTATTCCAATTATAAATTTATATTTCAAGTAATTTAGTTGTGCTTTTGAAAGCATTACTGCAGAGCAGTTTTTAATTTAATCATACTAAAACTTAAGACCAAGGGCTTTTAACAATTAGACAGGACTAGGAACATGGGAAAGCCAACCCTCTGCATGACCTGTATCAGTTCTCTCAGGGGAGTCCTGGCTCTTGCAGCCCACCACCCCCAGACAAAACTGGAAGGTTCCTTGATTCAGAAAATGTAAAGGATTTTCTTTATGAATTAATTAAGAAAGAAGAACATTACAAAAATAATGAAGAGAATGAAGTGTGGAGAATAAAATCCATGATCTAGAAAGCCCCCAGAGAGGTGATCAGAATCTAAATCATTACCACTGCCACATACCTAAGCTTTTCAAGCCACATGGTAACTACCATCTGCCTTAACTGCAGATGTCCCCAAGGAAAGGGGAAGTGAGCTAACCTTTGCTGAGCTACTATTACGTAGAGGCACTTTATAAGCATCTCTCTGAATCCTCAACTCCGTGAAGTGGGACCTATCATTCATTTCAGAGGTTAGTTTGCCCAAACAGATCCAGACCTCTTCCCCCCTTCCCCTACTCTGCTCTGCATGGCCAGAGGCTGGGACTCGTGGCAGCCTTCCTCAGATCTCAAGTCAGCTGGATGCCCACTGGGTTATGCCCACGAGGCTCTGCCAGTGGACTAGAGGTTGGGCAGGAGGAAGGGCGAAGCCAGGTGGTTTCCCCTCCTCTACTCTCTGAAGGGTAGGGGAGCATGTCTTCAGCAGAGGATGTACTCCCTATGAGGTTCCCATGCCCCCCGCACCTCCTCCCTGTCTCTCTACCCTGTGGGTGCAACCGTCTGCTGTTGATAACCTCTGGGCGGCTTCACCAATACCCTGTTTGGCCTTTTGGTTCTTAAACCACCTATAATGATTCCCTAAATTAAATTCTCTGTTTTAAATACCATTTTTCTGGTTGGACCCTGAGCAATTCAGTGCTCAGAGTTATAGTAGCTGCAAAGTGCAAAGCCAGGTTCTGAGGCTGGCTGGGCCTGGTCCCTCCCCTGCTCTACTCTGACAGCCAGACCCAGGTTCTTGCTCCAGATCCTCTGGTACTGGCTCTATGGCCTTGGGAAGGTCAGTAAACTTTGAAACCTCAGCCACTAATTTTATAAAATGAAGAGTAATTACTTGTACTTAATTACTTTAAAGGGCTTGGTAAGGCACAGAGGAGATAATAAAAGTGAAAGCACTGCAGAGGCTGACCTAACTGAGACTTTTACATTACAAGTCCTCAAGTCTTATTTACTGGAATTACTGGACAGTCAAAAAGGAGTTCATCTCTTACACTGCTGGTGGGACTGCAAATTAGTGCAGCCTTTGTGGAAAACAA
>VBSM01001681.1:7969280-8002763 GCA_008086735.1 Cheirogaleus medius | reverse complement strand
AAAAAAAACAAATAGGAGTTCACCTGAAATTAACCCCCAAGTTAATCTCATGGATCAAAATGGTAAAACCTACACAAAGCTGGCTTTCAAAAGCTCTTTGTGAGCCTCCAAACACTTTGTTCTCTTATAACAAAAAGGAAGTCAGTTGGCCGATGGTCTCTAAAGCTACTGCGGCAGACCTGACCACCATGGCAAACGCAGCCTGTAATTCGTGAATTCAGGCAGTGCTCTATAGAGCGCCTGAGTGAAAAGACTGGGTGCCAGCTCTGGTCTGACTTCTGCACCACCACTTCCTGCGTAGGTGACCCTGAAACAGGGGCTATGATAAGAGTACTGCTTCCTACGATTACTGTTGAGTATTAAACAAGATAATGTAGAAATGCTTACTAAAAGGTCTTGATGCTCTCAATAAACGTCAAGTGTGGTTAATGTGGTTAATATCATTACTGCTATCCTCCTCCTCCTCCTCCTCTTCTTCTATAATACATTTTTGGAGGGTCTGATCAGAGCTACCTCATCTGCCTATATCATTCCCAGTTGAGTGACAATCTCAGATGTGCTTCCCCACCATCTTTACATACTTCTAGCAATCATCGTTACATGAGGATAACTCTCCTCTACCCCTGGCCTCTTTCCCTTCTTGCTATTTCTATCCTGTCTGAACACCTGGGAACCTCGGCTTCAGCATTACTACTATTTTTTTTTAATCATACTGTGAAAGAAAAAACTGTACAAACTAGCCACATATTTACATAATAATGGGACAATTAAAGGGCTAACAAGAAATCATATGTTCTGATTTCCTACCCTATTATACTCTGATTGCTATCGTTTGTTGTGGTTACAAACACATGTATTTCTGGAGAAAACACTGAATTACCTTTGGGTAGGTGGACACTTTCCCTTAGTGACAGCATTGGAAGGAAGCAGAGACACCGTCTAGATCAGTGGTGTCCAAAAACGTATGAAAGCCACAGGCGTGATTTAAAACTTTCTAACAGCTACATTTAAACAATCTAAAAAGAAACAGGTGAAAAAATCTTTAATAGTTTATTTTATGTTATTTAATCCAAAATATCCCAAATACTATCATTTTTACATGTAATTAATATAAAAATTGAGATATTTTGCAGTCTTTTTAAGTCTTTAAAATCTAGCATAGTTTACATTTATAGCACATCTCAATTTGGACTTAGCACATTTCAGTGTTCAATAGTGGCTAGTGTATAAGACAGTGCAGGTCTAGATGATAAGCTCTTTAAGGGCAGGTACCTGTCATATTTTAATTCCCAATTCCCCCTGACATTGCTAGTGTGGTGCTTTGCCCAAAACAAGTACTAAGCAAATATTCACTGAACTCAGAAATGAAAGTCTGGAAAGAAGGGCTATCACTCATATATATAAGTGAGGCCAATAAAAATTTTTGAAAGAAATAACATTTTGTGGGTCTTACATCTTAACAAAAATTACAGATGAACATTGCTGCTAAAAATCCCAGTGTTCACTCACCTCAAATGCCATACCATACATAAAGGTTAGCTGTCCTCAAAAAAAGAGAAGAGAGAAATCAAAAACAGCCCCAATTAGATCTAATAAATGACCACAGTGAATCATCAAATACTATTTAAATGACCTCATATGTCTGATATTATGGAAGAAGCTATAATGTATGCTAGGACACAGACATAACTTGAAAAGGAATTAAAAATTAATATTACAACCAGGTAATTAGTGAAAATGATGAATATGGTTTTTTCCCCCTTGGTGTTACTAAAAGCATATTTTGCTTGAAAGTTTAAAGGCTCATTAAATGCAAATTACATTTCGCTTTCACCTAGTTGATACAAATCAGCTTGCTTAGTCATGAAAACCACTTAAAAATAATTTGTAGTTCCTGAAGGCCACAAAATTACACCGTTTATAGAACCACAATACAGACATAGCTGAAGGAAAGATGTAGCTCTTTTCAACCCGTGATACAGAAATCATAAATGCCAAGTACCCTATGACAACTGATGCTGCCGTCCACTGAAAAATTTACCCACACTGCAGCCACTGGTTGGCGATGGCTTCTTCATGAAACTCAAGAGGCTTTCCATGTCCCCGAAGAAAAGGAAATGGTCAACTTCAACAAAAGTTGTATGAAATTGCAAAATACTTGGTGTATCTGCACTAAGATTGTGAAATGAACCTCTAAGGAAAAGTCAACCAGCACTAAAGGCACTTACTTATTTGGAAGGGAGCTTTCTTGGGGTTGGTGGGGGGAGCTTCCTCCTTCATTGTGATAGGATTGGTTTTTGTTTGTGCTAAATATATCTTGACCAAATGGATTAAAAGAAGATAAAAAGAGATATCTTTTTCTTTTAAATGTATATGGCTTTCCTGTTGAAGCCTCTGTCTACTGGGGAGAGAAAGGAACATGGAAGTGATTCAACCACCTGCAATACAGTTGTGCAGAGAGGAGACGTCTCGCTCTATGGCAGTAGTAGTTGCTCTTTGTTTAGCAAAAAAAATCCTCATTTAACAAAAACTTCATCTCTTCAATCCAGTAGAATTTCCATCAGATTGACAAATCCATGGTTCCACTGATACTAGTAATAAAGTAGTAATGTTTAGCTAGTCATTTTACATTTTTATCATCAAAATCCTTACAAAACACATGGCTAATAGCTTCATTTATTTGACCATGAGCTGGCATAATACATTTACTTTTAAAATTATTATATGTACTTTAATTTTCCATCTGATTGAAAATTGTGCCATCCTTCCCACTGACTAAAATATAAACAGTGCTTTTTAGAATTTCCATAGTGGTAACTTTTGAACATTTAAACTTTAGGGGAAAAGATGTGGCATATACATGAATCGAAATTTATCTCACTACTTTCTAAAAGATATTTTTAGGCTCATAATCAGTTTACTTTTCTCCAAAGGCAACATTTGTCTCTTTAGTCACTTAAAAATTAGTGACATGTTTTGAATTTTATTTTGTGTCAATGTTTCACATATTGTCCAATTCTAAACAGAGATCTTTAAATTGCTGGATAGCCATTTGAGTGGAGCCTGTGTTAATAAATGTCAATTTTTCAGTAATTCGATAATGTTATAAAGATGACAAATTTCATAGTGCTGACAACTTGTCACTTGCTGAAATAATGAGTTTTCTACCTTAACTTGTGACTTTCATTCACTCAGTAAATATTTACCAAATAGTCTGCCATGTGCCAGACGTTGCTGGGGTTTCCAAGCAGGACTCAGTCCTGGCCTTCCTTCCAAGGGCTCACGGTGTGGAGACGCTGCCTGCCTTTGAAACCTCTCCTGCCAAGCCATCTTTCTGCATTTCAGCAAATGTGGGAGGACAAAGAGCACTGGCATGGACACCTGACACAGCTGGGTCCACACCCTAGCTCTGCCTGCTAATGGCTGGTGACCTCGGCTCACTAGATTTGTCCTCTCTTGGCCTCGATTTCCTCTTCCCTTACAAAAGGATAATAATTAATTCTACAAGGTTGCTGTGAGAGTCAAATGAAATCATGAAGGTAAAGGGAAGAAATCTGGCACTCAGGGCCCATAAATGTCAGACTCCTTCCTCCAGTTCCTCTTAAAAATACATAGCTTTCTATATTAAGTGGTTTCTCCATTTCTAAAGCAAAGAGAAAGATGAACTATAAATCTTAAACATGTATTAGGTATATCAAATGTTCAGGAGTTATATATAATAAGGGCTCCTAGTAACCTGAGGGGCTACCACCAGCTTGATTCCCCATCTCAAGTTTCTCTGACAGGTGACTCTTTTTTGGTCAATTATTAGGTTATCATTTGCTTTTCCTCCATTAAAGCTTTAAAAACAGTTCTACCATCCCCTAAACGGGAGCTAAAGATCCCCTAGAAGTGTAGTCCTTTCATGTGTGGGGTGGTTTACAGTGTAGTAAGAACTGTAGGGTCAGGAAGGAACCAGCATAGTGAACAATTACAGCATGCCAGGCCCAGAGCTAGGTGAATCACATGCATTACCTCGTTTACACCCCACAACCATTCCAAGACTCGGAGGTTATCTTCTACCTTCTATGAAGAAATCCAATACTCAGGGAGGCTAGGAAACTTATTCACAATGATGAAGATATAAGTAATCCAACACTGTTTCTCATAACTTCTCTTTTGACTCACCGGGTCATTAACTCCTCGGCTGGCTCCCTACAGCTCCTTCTGCCTGTTTCTGTTGGTTGGACAAGGTTTCTCTCCTCCAGATTAGAGTTCCCTATGTCTTGGCTCCCAATAACATCCCCAAGGTTGCTTGAATTCATGGACAGCTCATGATGTCATGGTTCCACGGACCAGCTCATTTTTTTGTTCTTTTCCTCCTGGTATCTCCAAGGGGCTTCTAGGAATATTGAGAACTGTCCCATTTCTTTTGGTGTTAATGACCAACTCTCTCTTTCACCGAGCCCTAAGCAGTTGCCACCGGAAATGAGCATACACTATCCCATGGCTAACTCCTATCTGCTCTTACTAACAGTGAATGTAACTCACCTACTTCACCTTACTAAGAGTAAGTTAATACAAAGTGAAAGGTGGTCTCCCAGGACACTGCAGAGGAATTGTTATCATACTCTTGGCGCATCCAAGCAAGGTAATATAGAAGCAATAATCCCAAATCCCCTTCATATATACCATTTTTAGAGACAAAAGCACATGGAGTGCATGTATTAAGCATAGATACAGTCAGAGGACTCTCAGTTCTCTAAGGATATAAACTAAAAATATCCTTAGAATTAGATTAGTATCTGTAGGATTAGAATAGTAAGACAAAGTCTTCCTTTCCTTTACTTTTCAAGGTTTCAAAGTATGTCATATTAGAATATTTCATTGATCAAGTATATTGTTAACTTCAGAGATAAGACAGCCTATTTTATGATTTCTATCATGGCCTTTAGTTTAGTTCAATAAACAATTATTAAGCATTGTGGGCCAGGTACTGTGGAAGTACTAAAAAAGCTTAGAGCAGAGATGGCAGAAATAGAGTTTCAAAACTACATGATTAGAAGCTAATAAAAAAGTATGCCCAGGGAGCTCTGAGTACCCAGAGTGGAGCCACCATTCCCAGGCTTAAGGCTCAGAGAAGGCTTCCTAGGCTCTCCTGAGCCATAAAATAACTAAAACACACAGAAATCAAGTTACTAATCCTCTAACGAAGGGAAGTAATGGAAAGAATTCCATGAAAAAGTTCTCTTTGCAAATGACACAATCTTATGTCCAGAAATCAGGGAATGAAACTTCTTGCACTTGTATTTTATGTAAACAGTTATCTTAGCTTCTTTCAAGTAATCTATTTATCCCTGAAATTGTTATGGATGAATCTGATTCTTAAATATAATAACCCTTAAATCACAACCACTTTTTTCTATTGGCGACATCCTCTTCTTTCTGACTTTCCATGTCAATTATGACTTACCATTATCTCATTTTCTTATTTATGCAGAAACCAAGCGAATTAATGCCAAGAGGTAAACCCTGAAAAGATTCACATAGAAACAAGCTCTAACACTCCACATTGAAAGTCTTATAACAAAAGAACCATGGAAACAATTTATTACTTAATAAAACTTTATTTCCCCCAAATTCCATAACTTTACAACCAATTACACATCTACTAAGCAGAATCAATAAGTGAAGTAGAAAGGAAGAGCCAGTGAAAATAGCTAGTGGCAAGTTATTTTTATTCTTAGAATTATTAGACTCTTATTTCTTCTCTAAAACTATCCGAATTTTAAAAACCAAATTAGCTCTGTTTATACAATTCCTCACATCTGCTATAAACAATTATCAACACCTGTCAATGGGGTCTTATTATTTAAGCTTTGCATATTAGAAAGGAAATATCCTCCACACATTCAAGAATCAAAAGACATAATAACATGGTTTCTGGCAGAATCATTATCCCATTTCCTGTCTTGATTGTAAAGAACAATTTACCTAAATGGTTGTAACTAAACAGCTTTTATATTTTGATTAATTGTCTTCACAATATACAGAAAAATGTAGTTTGCTGCTGACCCATATTGAGGTACAAAATCATTATGTTCGAAAATGCGACTGCAAAATGCAATGAAAGCCTTAGGCATATTTCACATTAATTAAGGAATAAGAATGTGCTTAAACGATATCTTATAAATGTTTGGGGATATTTTTCTAGATAAAGTAGAAAGGATCTTTACAGTGAGAATTTCTCTGTCCCTATTAAAATCCTTTGAGTATAAATTAGTCATTATTGGCATTATAAAATGACTTAGTGGTAGACAATTCTTGCCACCTCATTTGGTTAAACCAGAGTATAGTTCTAAAGATACCAAAGCTCTTATTCCATGTCAGCCACTTTGTTCCCACAGTCACTCAGCTCTGCTTTAAACCATGGCCATAAATTACAGACTTTTAAACTTGGTCAGGCATTTTGTAAATCAAAGGGAGAGTGGATTAGAGACTGGCTGACAAGTCAAACACTGCACAAAACATCCTTTAACAACAGCTACGTCAGATATGTGTACAACTGTTATAGTTATGGCAATATGCACTGATGAAAATAGCTGTGGGAGGAATGAGACCTACAGGGATTTTTTCCCCCCAAATATTCTTTAATATATACTTTATAGCATCTTTAAATTAATACAAAAAATTTAAAGACATAAAAATATACTACTGCTATGAAAAAATAATTCATAAAAGATTAACAGATCAGTATTTACATAAAATACAGAAATGTAGACATGGCTGAAGCCATAGTTATACAGAAATAAAAATATGCCATGAATAAAGTAGGTTTATTTTAGTCATTAAATAAAGAAGAAGGGATTTCATTTTTAGAAACCCCCAAGAATATGGCTTTCTTTCTTTTCATTTTTTCTTTAATAAAAAAATATGCAGCTGTAAGACAGCTTCTCTCTTTTCAGTAAAGGAATGAAAAGAAAATTTGGCAGTGGAGCAGGAGTCGTCGATGCTGTGAAGAAATGAAGTCATGTCCCACTATGCCAGGGGGCTCATAAGTAACAGGAGAAAGAGAGAACACAATCATTGGACACTGAACATTGTATTGCACCAGGCAGGCCCGGGCAACATCCCAGCCCAGGCTTTGCTTCTGACACTCGCTTCTGAACTCGAAATCACTGGAGAACCCTGTACCCAGAAGTGCACATTTCTATCTTGGCTTTGGGCTGCATTCTTGAGTTTTCATAAATGTGCTGCACAGATGACGATAAACACAAGCCCCTCCACCCAAACACACATACACCCCAAATCAGAAAAAGAAAACCAACATGGCAAGCCACGCAAACACTGTGGCCCAGAACTCTAATGGAATTCTCAGAGGAATAAACAACAGTTCCTAAAGACTCGCAAAAGCCCCCCAAAAATGGTGAAATGAAAAAGAAGACAGAGGCTGAATGAAGCAAAAAGCACCAATGGAGAATAGGTCTTAATTTTACAGTCTGAAGAAAGAGCTACGTAGTATATTCACTTCAATTGGACAGATATTTATGGAGTGCCTTCCAGGTGCCATAAATTTTTCTAATGGACTCTAGGCTTTCAGACATAAAGCAAATGCATTCTCTGCTTTGGATGTTCCTCCTTTGCACTACTTCTGCAGAATTTTCTGGTTTACTAACCAGAAAACATATTTTTAGAAATGTGTACCCTGCCTACTTACAAAGAATCTGAGATGGCCTATAGTTACAGCATAATAGAAAAGAGGATAATTTAAGATGAAGGAAATAGAACATCTAAAAGGAGCTTTGGGATAAGATGTCATCACACTCCTGAGGTGAATAAACTGCAATAGTCAGATATCGAATTTTTGTGACAGAAAAGTCACAAATGGTAATACACAGGGTTACACACCTTTTACTGTCCAGCAAAATTAAGCAAGCAAAAGTCCTTGCAGAGACTAATTCTCAGAAACTAAAATCAAACCATAATTCATCGCATCGTTCTCGTATAACTTGCTCTGTGAAGTGCAGTGGATAGCAACTACTTTCCTACTCAGGAAAGGAAACCCTAAAGATGTGAACATTGGTAATTCAATTAACCTTCAAGTACAGTCTTTGCCCATGCTGTAGACAAAATATAAATCTTTCAGATGTCCCTACAGACATATACACAAAGATAGAATTACAATTGAACTAATAACCAAACTCACAGAAAACTTTACCATTATCTTAAACTCCACATAAAATGCCCCACTAATATTGAAATTACTCATTTTTTCTTGACTGTGAAATTGAAGATGGATTTACAATTTCAGTCATGAGATACTGTTGGCTCTTTCTTTTTCCAAACCCTCAATATAAACCTTTAAAGTATGTTATTTTTGATTTTTTAAAAAGAAGCAAAAACCTAATTGATGTTAAATTCACTTAAATTAAAATGGAAAGTAAACTGGGGAAAAATGTGCTTTTTTGTTTTTGCTATTTGATCAATATATTCTCAATATTATATCATTAATTAACATATTTCCAGTATATACAAATGATGACAACTGTGGTTGACAGTGATTTGATACATTTTACCTTTCAAAGTGATAGGTCAAATTAAACCAAATTTTAAATACAGTTCATATATGCAACATCCTCTGGGGGGGGGGAAGGTGAATATATCCATAAGAATTTAAAGAAACAAGGGTTTATGCCTTCGATTTAATTGAGGCTTTTAGTCACAAAATAAATGTGGCCTCTAATGTGTAAGTCACATCATGAGGTAAATGAAATTGAGAGATTCCTATTTGGGCTTACAATGATACAGGGCTTACTTCCCAAAAGTCAATAACACAACAACAATAACAAACAGACTGCTGGTGCTGTGAATGAGTAAACATTCCGACAACAAGACTTCTTCATTCCTTAGAATTAGCTTTTCTTGACAATTAGTCTCTTAAGGCAAGTATCTCTTCCTCTGCTGAAAGTTCTAAAAGAGCAACAAAGGCTGACTAAAAGAAAATTACACACGAGTTCTCCTATGCTTTGGCAAAAGGCAAGGTCTGCTTTCTTCTCTGCCAACAAAACTTCCTAATGTGAAAAGAGTCATTTCCAATAAGGTTCCAACATTTAAAATTGTTGCTAGGATTCTGGACTTGTTGCATTGACACACTGTCCTCTGGCATCTGAGCATGCCAATGCCTCTATGGCAAGAAAACTAATGAGCTTGTAAGAACAACCTTACATTGTGACATCCCCAAGAACATTGCTGCCACCAGGACTTCTCCACAGTTAGAACGTTTTTCTCCCTTTTAGTGGTGATACCTAGTCTAGACCCAAACTCATCGAACTGCAAAAGAAACAAAGGCAGGCTCCAGCCCATCCCTTCTTCTACTTCCATACCTTTTTCCCCTTCTCTCCTTCTTTCATCTTACTGGACAAGCAGTTCCTAAGTGGCAGCTAACTGAAATAGAACTGTGAGTAATAAGGAAAATAAAGTTTCAGATTGCTGTCACTGGCTCTCAGAGCAAAGTACCTTTAATCAATTTGTGTATGTTGATGAAAATGGGGCCCACATATAAAGAAATAATTTTTAAACTATCTTGCAGTCATTTGTTTTTTTTAAAACTGCCCTCTTCTCAACAATAAAAGAGAGAGAGTCTTTGTTTCTTCTCCTGTCCTCTGACTTCATTCTAAATACAAGAAGAAAAGCAAAGTTTGAGAGAGTCCAGAAACTGGTTAATGAGCTCAAAATAATAATGTATTGGCTGAATAGATTTCTAACATATGTATTGCTATGATCTGAATGTATGTATCTCTCCAAAATTCACGTGTTGAAATCTAATCCCCAATGTGATAATATTAAGATGTCGGGCCTTTAGGCCGAGATTAGGTCATGAGTGTAGAGCCCTGATGAATGGAATTAGCACCCTTATAAAAGAAGCCAGAGGCAGCTTGTTTGCTCCTTTCACCATGTGAAGACACAGCTAGAAGGTGCCGTCTAGGGAGCAGAAAGCAGCCCTCACGAGACTCCAAATCTGCTAGCACATGGATCTTGGACTCTCTAGCCTCTAGAATTATGAGAAATAAATTTCTGTTGTATATAAGCCACTCACAGTCGATGGTTCTTTGTCATAGCAGCCCCAACAGACTAAGGCTGACAGAATACAAGGACTGCAGGAGGCTCCAGTGAGTTTTTCTTCATTAACATCAGCAAAGTGCAAAGTACTGAGCAGGCATACAATCTGCAATGAGACACAGACTCTGTCCTCCAGAGTTGATAGAGGCTGTAAGAAATACCCAAGTGGTGTACCACACAGAGGTTTATGAAAGGGCTGTGATGTTCTAAATTCAGAGAGAGTGGGGTCCTGTGAAGGAACCTGAGCTCCTCTAGGGAATAATGGGTCTGAGTGGGTAAAAACGGAAGGAACCATCAAGAAAGAGCATTTCTGGTACAAGGAATGTCACAGAGTGGAAATGCTCCAAGGATTACTACAAAGGGCTGCTAGTTTGGTGTGGCCTGAGTGCAAGGCACTTCCTGTGGGAGGAGAAGTGAGAGCTGAAAGGTAACCTGAGGCAAATCACAGGAACACTGAATGCCAGCCAGGGAGTAAGCACTAACAGGACTATGTACTAGGATATATTAGTTTGAAATCACCCACCTCTACTCAGGGGAGAAAGGCAGTACAATCATAATGTAAAGTGGTGTGAAATAACTTACTCAATAAACAGATATTCAACGGCGATTCCAACATCCAGCACCATGCCTTGTGTGAACTTGGAGGACCTCAATATGTTTTGAACGAACGATATCCATTATGTACGAGACTCAGTACTATAGTACTAAGCAACATGGGGCTACCAAGACGAACAGACACATTTTCTACCCTTAAGGCGCTTCCATCTATATAGATGGGCCCCAACCAATGACCAGGAGTCTGGGACTCTGGCTGGTACCAACGATGGAAAACTGTTTAGAAAAGAATGATCTATGCTCAGCCAGCCACCCAAATGCCACCCTTAGTACAGGCCAATGGAAGACTCAAAGTTCAAGAAGTAGCTAAAGACCGAAATAAATAAGCCCCACACATAAGGACAACATTCTCCTCTCCCTCCATCTTCCCACTCTCTCAAGGGAAAAATGTTTACCTAATGACTTTCGTTGCTTTAAGAGATGACAGTGTTCCGTGGGCACCATTGTGATCGTTAATTTTACATGTCAATGTGGCTAGGCTGTGGGAACAGTTGTTCGGTCAAATACTAGTCTAGATGCTACTGTGAAGGTACTTTTTTAGATGTGATTAACATTTGCAATAAATTGACTTTAAGTAAGGCAGATTAGCCTTCACAATGTGGGTGGACTTCATCCAATCAATTGAAGGCTTTAACATCAAAAATAGAGGTTTGCCCAAGAAGAGTTCTGCCTCCAGAAGAAACATAGAAAACCTGCCTGAGTTTCCAGCCTTTGGATTTAAGACTGAAACATCAACTCTTACCTCAGTCTCTAGCCAGCTGACAACTTGCCCTACAGATTTTGGACATGCCAGCCCCCACAACTGCATGAGCCAATTCCTTAAAAATTTCTCCTCCCTCGCCACCATATACATACAAATATAAAATCGGTTCTGTTTTTCTGCAGAATCCTGACTAGTAAAATTGTGATTTGGACTGTAGCCTCTTTTATAACTAGCCGTACTTTTTTCAATAGCTATTTGAGATGTACATTTTGTTCCTTGCCCATTTCAGAGGTAATCACATGGATGGGTGAGGTTCAACTCTTCTCTCCATGTTCTACCAGTTCTTTCTAAGATGGGACTTAAGGCACTGTCAGGTATGGTCTGCTCCAGCCAACCTGATACAGACTACCACGAGCAGCCCAGCTACACCAGACCTGAACCAGGCCTCCAGAGAGACTGGCAGCAGCTTCCCTGCTAGCAAATGGGGTCTGGAAGAGGCCACCTTCCCCAAGGCCAGGGCGTGACACCGAGGGCATGATACCCAGGATGAGCTTTGTTCCAAGCAGTCAGAGGAGTTCAGTTCAGCAGCTTCCTTTTCCTGATTCGGTCATCCTGGACTAGCCATTCAGCTAAGGTCATGTCCTCCCACCCTCACCCCCAACCACTTGGAAGAACCTCCATGTCATAATTGTGTCCGAGCATCACATGGCCTCATGGCTTAGAAACCCTACCAAGAAGTCCCACCCTACCTGCGCCTCTCAGATCCCTCTGCCAGTTTGAATACTCAATTCCAAGTGCCTCTGGACTCTGTAGTTTGGAAGTCTGATCCTTCACAGGCATCCCAAACTATTATAAGCTGCAATTATGCTCCACACTAGATATTTCAAAGCAGCTGAACCTACTACCTAAGAGAGCAAGGGCCTGAAATCTGAGTGATTCTGGGCTTCACTGAGCTATATCATGAGTAAGTGTGAGGAACCAAATCATAGCCTCAATCCTTATCACTGAGGGAAGGCCACTAAGACTTCCTTGGGGAGCTGGCCCCAAACGAGCCCTGTGTTAAGTCTCTATGCTCATCAAGGGCCCATCATTCTACCTCTGCCTTAGTGTAACTTGAGGTTGGAGGGCAGAACACATTTTATTCTGTGGTTCCTTGCAGAGGCAGGCAGTGGTCTTGGAGCCATGCCTGAAGCAGTCTTCCTTTCCTGTACTCAAGCAGACCTCCTCACGTTAGAGACCTGTAATAAGGGAAAAGGGCCAGCACCAGAACTGGAATTAAATGGAGGCAGGAGCCTCCGGAGGAATTCCTGGGCCCTTTCTCTCTCCACACACTTAGAGTCTTGTGAGGACAATTTGCAAGACTATTCAGTAAGCATCTATTATGTAAAGTGAGACATAACTGCATTTTCAAAGCTATTAAATCTTAGTGGTACAGGGCAAAGACTTTTGGACTTAGACTTTACTTAGCAAATGATATACAGCACAGAAAGATAACCATAATCCCAAATAGAAACTGTTAATGGTAGCAGCAAGAGAGGTACAAAGTGCTGTGGGGACTCAGAGGCAGGAGGGACCATGTCCCTGTGGGGAACATCAGTCTGGAGCTCTCGAGGGCACTTGACATGCATGTGCAAGTGTCTCCTGGACATTTCTTATTGGTGGTCTCAAAGGTACCTCAATTTCTGGATGTAGCAATCTGGACATAGCTGGTCCTCTGGCAGTGTTTCCCATCTCTGTAAGGGTTCTACCATCCATTTTCCAGAAGCCCAGGGGCATTTTTGGCTAACTCTTCTTCCTTTTGTTCTTCCTGTTGACATGGTCTCCTAAATCCCGCTCAAACCCTTCTACCTCGCTTCTCTCCACCATCATCATTATGTCTCTGAGTTCCTCCAACAGCCTCCTAGCCTGCTACTGTCACCCAGTCCTGCCCTCTAATCCACACTCCACCATAGCCGTGGGATCTGATTTTGATGTCTGTCTGCTTAAAACTCTTTAATGTTTCCCCTTCCCTCTCAGGACAGAAGTAAACTCCTTAAATTGGTCCTGCAAAGACTAATTTTAACCAAGTTCTGGCTCACATCCTGTCTCACTCTCCCCACCACTCTCAGATACTTCCCAAGCTCCATCATCTACTGAGCTTTTGCCTATGCTGCTCTGTTTGCCTAGACTGCCCTTCCCTCCTTCTCCCCTCTTTGCTTAATTTAACACCTACTCAGTCTTCAGATTTCAGAACACTTGTCACTACCTGGATCTCTGTAATAAGGTCTCATGCTCCTATTATATGTTCTCACAATACCATATACCCCTCCTAATGCTTATCATCATTGCATTTTTATATTTACTTCTCTCATTACATGAAGAATGCCTATCTCTTCCACTAGACTGTAAGCTCCTTGAGAGCAAGATCATGACTCTTTCTATTTGCCAGCGTCTGGCACAGAGTCAGACACTTGGCAGACCCTAAATAAAAATCTGTGGAATGAATGAGTATATGAAGGTTATGTGCCCTAGGTCACAACAGAATAGTGACAGCAGCAGTGGCAGTATCTGAGTTGGGAATCTTCTCACTCCCATGGTGATTCTTCCTGATCACACTGTAGGGTTCTCAGTGTTTTCATGAACAATACCCTTTAAATTTCCTTTTTTTCCACTTCACTATCTTAAACATAATTTTGAAGTACTAAAGGAATACAGAGATTTATAGCAATTTATGTATTAAAATTTAAAACATTAAAAAAGTCACTAAACCCAAGTAACTTTAAATAGTATACCTTTTTCATCCTTTCTTTTAAACACTTTCATTGACTAACTACAATGTTTGAGCATGGTGCTAGGTATCAGGAATATAAAAATGAGCAACACATTTCCTGCCTGTGCTTAGTAATTGATAGCGTGGGTTTTAGAGTCCTGGCACCTAGGTTCAAATTCCTGACCAGCCACTGAGGAGCAGCGTGACTTTAAAAAAAAAAAAAGTTGCTTAAACTTTATAAGTCTCCATTATCTCACCTGTAGAAAGGTGATAATAATTAAATTATGGCCATAGGTTCTTCTAAGACTTGATATTCTGTGTGTAAGCATTATTATCACAGAGCCTTCTGAGTACTTTTAGGAGTAATTGCTGGAGTTACAAAGTTAAGACCGCACTTTACTTTCAAAGAATTCACAGTCACAAGAGTGAGAAAATGATTAGTAAACATAATTTTAACTTAGAGTTATAAATGCTAAACTCAGGTATGTATAGATTGCTGGCATAGGCTCAGAACATGAAATTTTATTATCTGATTATATTATATATTTATGAATTACTAACATAGTAATTCATGGATTGCTAATATACATTTCCATTCAAGATAAACTATTAAGTATCTCAATACCTTCTCAAGATAAGCTATTTTTCATCTTTATGATTATGATGGCCTGTTACATTTTTCAAAGTTTTATAAGATATATTGCTTCAAATATATCTATATGTGTGTGTTTATAAATATACTTACATACTTATCTATGTATATAAGTATATACATATGTACATATGTAATTCATTTTTAATTCATGTAATTAATCCAAAGACAAATGGAAATATTTTAGCATTACCCATATACTAGGTCACTAAACCCCTTCATCAGCACAGAATAATAAAAACTAATACTTTGAATTGATAATATTTAAAGTTTTTGATAACTGAAATCTTCTAATAAACATATAAAACAATTGAAACCAATTACTTTCTCTACTATTCCTTACTGCTTTTCATGAGTGAAAAAGTATCTTAGCCACACCTACCCAATTTACTCTTTTAAGAGAAGCTGAAGCTAATTTTTCATCTTTATAATTATGACAGCCTCTTACTTTTTTTTAAGTTTGAAAAGCCATGGTTTCAAATACTTATGTGTGTGTGTGTATGTATATGTATGTATGTGCGTGTGTGTATAAACACACACATATTCTTTACTTTTTACTACTAGCTCCGATTATCTTTAGGAATAACAAGAGGGAGATTTTAATATTTTAATATTTAATATTTTAATATTTGAGATTTGTTTTTTTAAATCTTTTATTCACTAATTTTTTTTGGTTCAGAAAGGCCCTAGTAGTTCCTTTTTGTGTGAGTTATTCTTATTTTTATTTTTCAAAGCAGTTTTAATTGCTTTTGCTCCTTTCACATTTGAATTGCATTGCATAAAAATTTTATAATATCAGGTTTTATCAGCAACAGGTAATGTCATAAGGTAGGGTAAGGATTATGAAAATATCAGAGAGTATATTCATTCCTTTAATTCTCTTCACTAATTATTTATAGTTAGGTTATTAAAAACAATTGACTCTGAATTATTAATAATGAAGAACTATAATGGCATAAGAATCAAACACGAAAGCTTCTTGGGGAAAAAAAAGAAAGATCCTAGACGAGGCTCTTGGTTGCAATGAGAACCCAGAGAACCTAACATTCGGGTCAGGCATGCTGAGCAGCTCAGGTCGGCCAGCACTCAAGGACAGGGATGCCTTGCACCGCCCAGACCTTACCAGTGTATCCCTGCTGGCGTAGCTCTCCCCCTCCAGACTACATCAATTGACCATAGCCGTTCAAAATCAATCTCTTTAAAAATAATCCCTTTTCTAATATCCCTTCCTCTTCATTCCTTCAAACAACTTCCTATTCCTCATACATCAAGAGGAAAATGTCCACTTAACCCTGCATCTGTGCTACCCTCATCTGCCCCTGGGCTTCCACGCTCCCTGGGCTTCCCCATAACCCATGTGGATCTTGGATCATTCCTAACTGCCATTCATCTTGCTCCTCAGCTCCTGATTCCTCCTGGCAGGAGCTAAGACACTGGGCAGCTGGAACACCACAAACATGAGTTCACTTCCCCCCTGCCAAACAAAGCTCTTTTTCACCTAGTGTTGCCCCTCTGCTGGGTATCGACTAGAGCTGTCTCAGGCCTGTCCCCTCCTTTATCCTTCTCGGGCAACAAGACTTTGCTCCCTATGTTCCTGAGATGGACAAGACTCTCCCAATTCCTACCTTGGGGTTTCACATACTCTTTAGTCTCTTACACCTACTTCCCTACCCTGTCACCCCTAGTCTTATCCAATGACCTGTCTCTTACCCAAAATACAAGGCATCAGATAGGGATGCTTCCTCAGCTTCCGCTTCTCCTTTTTCGGTTCCATTCTGGTTGGAAATGCCATCCCTCTCTGGTCTGAGGCTAATGTCCTCATCTGTGCTCTGGACCCCCTTCCTTCACACAGCCTTCCAAGGCACATCACTCTGCCAGTTACCCTTCACTCGAATCTATATCCTCTCTCCTGCTATTAGTGCTTTCCCTCAGCATTAAACTTCTTCAAATCCTTTCTGTCTTAAAACAAAACAGCATTTTTAAAAAAAGGTTTTCTTCTACTTCCTGCCCTACTTTCAACTTTATATTTACTTGTCTGTCTCCACCAGTAGGTCAAGCTCTTTGAAGTCAGGGACCGTGTCTTACCCTTTGTTGCATCTCGTTGCCTAGCCTGGCCTGACACATAGTGAGTACTCCCTGAGTATGTGCTGAATGAGTAAATGAGGGAATGGAAAACATGGAAAGATGCAGTGGAAAGGTCTTTGGACGTGATACAACAACACCAGCTTCTAGTCCCAGCCCCAACATTTGCTAGTGGTGTAACCACTAAATTTCAATTGGTTTCAATTGTGAAAAGAGAAAGCTCTACCAAGGCTGTCTCTAAGGCCCCTTCTAGCATTAACAATCTGTGAGTCCAGTACCTTAAGGCATGAAATAGTTTTATGTTTGAAATACTGGAAGTTTGCTGTGGCAGGTTTTCCATCTCCACTGAAATAAGAGGACATACACTTCAATGGCATACATTTCATTTAGAAAACATTTGTTTTAATTCCAAGAATGTTAAGCCCTGTCATGTATTATTCACAGAAACTTTTGGTGTTTAATTGAATATAGATCATTGTATTGTTTGAAATCTTATTTCCTTTATGTTTTATCAATTTGCCAAGTATTCAAACTGTGATGCCCAACAACTAATAACCATTAAGTAGTTATTGAAATTATTCTCTATATATTAAGACAGAGAAGGAGATGAGATATATTCTTACCCTTAAGAAGTTTAAAGTACAGTTAAGAACATAAGACTAAAACATGTTTTAAGAAATGGTAGAAAATGGGAAGACTTCTGGAGAAGCTTCTGAGGGAAGGCAAAGTTTATGCCAGGCAATTATTAATTTATCTATATATGAGACATAAATGAACAATATTCAATTAAAGTATGGGGTACTGACTTCAGATATTGACAATTCAGAGAGATTTAGGTGGTCTCTGAGATCCAGACAGGACCCAGAAAGAAGTGAAGCAGGCACAACGGGGACTTTTACAACTGGAGGCATGAAAGAGAGAATGCAGCTGACCAAATGTCAAATGGGAGTAAGCGGGAGATGGAGGGAGAGGCAAACCCCCAAGGGCCCTGACAGACAGGTCCAGGAGCTAAAACCAGTGTCAGCGCAAATAAGGAACAGCTGGATGATCAGTGGTTGACTACAGTCGTGTTTAGAAAGTGTCGTCAGGCAGCAATGACCCTCAGGGGCAGTGTCAGAAGGCCAGGCAAGGTGAGATGGACCAGGCTGGTGGCACTCACTGCGCTGGGTGAGCTTACATAAATCAGCACATGACTCCTTAGAGAATAATGGAGTGGGTTGATTTAAAGGAGACTTCTAGATTTTTCAGCTAAATCACCAGCAAAGGTAGTACCATTTACAGAGATCAGAATGATGACGGTGATTTGCTGAAGCAAAGAATTTTGATGAATACGAAGTAGTTTTATGGAAAAGCTGACTTTCTTTTCATCCAAAGAATCACAGGTTCTCAAGCTGGAAAGGACACTTTAGTGGGACATTTGCTTGAAAAAGTTCTGAACGCAGATGGCATACAGTATTGACAGCCAGGTGGGTGTTCAAAGACAGGACTAAGATGAAGAAGTGCAGAGGTGAAGCAGTGCAGAGGTGATATTTGCTGTTAGGAGGGCTCTCCAAGGGAGAAACCATTGATAGAGAAGAGCACATACATGATCCAGGATGAACCCACAGAGAGAAGAAACAGTAACTAGCAAAGCAAGCAGGGAAGGCTATAACGGCAGGAAGAGAATTAAGATGGATAATGTGAGAAAAGCCAGAAGGAAAAAAAGAATCTCATAAAAGGTATAGTCAGCAACATTAGTGCTGCGGAAAGGCCAAAGCAAGAAATAATGAACAAGAGATTTTCGCATTTTGCAAAATAAAGATCAAGGGCAACACTGAAAAAAGGAGTTGTTCAGCAGATGGGTAGAAATGAAAATTAGTTTGGCGAGACCTGTGACCACTACTTGTTCCATATGTTTTGCAGTAAAAAGGAGCAAAAGAGAATAGGAGCCAGGAGGCACATAACGTTATGACAGGGGCTGGTGTACGGCTGAATTCAGAGGGAACAGCCGAAGATCCAGGAGACAGTGAGGATGCACGTGGAAGCAGGAGCTGGGTGAGTAAGAGCGACACCATCAAGCACAGGTGAGGGGGTTAGCACTGCAGCAGAGCTGGGGCACACTTTCCTCCAAATCAGGTTGGAAAGCTGGAAGGATACATGTAAAAGCAAAGGAGGCCTGAAGTGTTGATGAGGCTAAATGTAGAAGTTTAGCTTCGGTAGTGGAAAACAGAGTATTAATACAAAGATACCCAATCCCAATAAAGAGGGAAAAGAGTTAGGGAGAAGATCTACAACATAGCATCCAGGGGGCAAAGCTGAAGGGAACCAGCAGCTTCATTTGGCTGTTCCACAAACCTAGCTTTCAGCATTGCTCCTGACACAAGTGTGCATTCTGAACAGTTTATTAAACAAATACTGAAAACAAATACCAACTTAGAGCTTAGAGGTGAGGAACAGAGTCAGACAAAAGCAAATGCATGAGTTGAAAAGTGATTCGAAGTGGAAGTCCTGCAGTTACTCACAGTGACTCTATTTTTTTCAGCCAGTAGTTTTATTTTTTCTTCTTTTTAATCTTTGGATCATGAATTTAGTTCAATCATTCAAAACGTCACTCATTTCAATAACATGCCAATGATTCTAAAGAAAATAATGGCTTTAACCTATATATTAAGTTTCAAGGAATAAATTACAGATAGAATTAATTTTTGCTTGCACTTTTAATTTGCTTTATTACCATCTTACTTTGAATGCTGTACATGCTAATTTACTGTACACAAAGTACATTTTCAGATATCAGACATAAAATGTGGAAACATGCAAACACTGAGCATGTAGGCTGTATTGACACGACAGTTCTACAAACACTGTTTAAAAATCTAGCTTCATAACTACACACAATTAATGGTTTATTGCTCATCCTTTTCTAAGTTTGGCTTTTAGTTAAAGCTTTACGATAGCTAAACATTTAAAGAAGGGTAACAGAATTGCTTGAGAAATATAAATGCTACTGAGTAAAAATTACAGCTTAATGTTGTATGAAATAATAGGTATTTTAAAGTTCAGGTACATTACATGAAAGTAAGAAACGAACTCAAAATTTTAAATATTTGCACTGGATCTTTTTAACTTTATATGATACTTATGACCCATCATGAAATAACATATTCTCCTAAAATTTATTTCTCTGTCTACTATGGAAGATACAATGGTACAAACATTACAAGTTCTATTATGTTTCACAGGAAATCCTATGGAGTTTTTAAACGTTTCCACTATTATTAGTAATTTTACCTGTCTAATTCCTTTCTCAGACAAGTTAAACACTCACTTTGGAATTATCCAACCTGTATAGGACAAATTTCAGTGGTTAACACTAGTTTACTGAGGTCAGAAATGACTATATTCCAATTATTTCACTCCTAGTAAATTAATTATTATGTTACCACCCATTAAAAATAATAATATCAATGTCTTATACCTGTGAAGAAGAGAATCTTAGAGAACAAGCTTCTCAGGGACAGTGATCCTATCTATTCTTCATGCTTATTACACAGCTAGGCATACTACCACACACAGAAAGGAAATACAGAAGTAGTATCTGATTACAGTAGTATAATTTTCTACTTTTAAAAATTTATTTTTATTAAAATTTATATAAGGTAATTCATGTTTACTATAAAAATGCTGAATAATAGTAATAGATGATGTGAAATCACCCATGTTCTGCCCTTTACTCATAGGTAGTTACTGCTATTTCACAAAAAATTGTAATGTATTATATGTGATATATGTGTACACACCCACCCCATTTCTTAAAAAAATGGGCTTATACTGTGCATAGTATTTTGCAACTTGCTTCATTCACGTAACAATATGTCTTGAACAGTTTTTCGTGTTATTACCCATAAAGTTCCCCTCTCCTTTTAAGGCTTGTTTTATGTTCTCTTTTGTAGATATAATGTAATTTATTTGACTAGTTGCATACTGATAGATATTAGGATTTTTTCCAATTTTTCACTATGATAAACAAGACTCTCTGAAATCCTTCTGCACTTTTATAGGAACTGTTGATTAAATCATAGAAGAGAACTTTCTGGGTCAAAGGATATAAATACTCAAAGTTATAACACATATTGCTAAAGTGTCATCCGTAAGTTGCATGGCATTTACTACTAACAGCTGATAGGAATACCTATCCCCTCTTCACATTCTCCAATACAAAATATATCTGTCTTTTTACTCTTTGCCCATTTGATATTATTTAAATTTGAACTTTATCAAGTATATTTTAGATTAAATCTGCTATAATTGTTTAAAGCCCTTCTGCCTTTATAATTAAATATTCCAACATTACATTTTAGCACTCACTTGATTTTTGGATTATGTACAAGCTAGACAAAAGTGATTATTTGGCCAAATGATACTTCCAAAGACATACATTTTATCGTAAAATAAATCATCATTGGAAAAATTTAGAAAATACTGCCAAACATAAAGAATAAAATGAAATTATTTATATCATCACTCAAGAGATAACTTAAAAGATAATCTTTTATTCTACGCATATATTTAAATGTACATGTACCGTTTTTCTCAAAATGTGATCATACCATTTGTAATTTTATATTCTGCTTTACTAAATAAAGACACCTGGAATAATTTCCCCCATAATCTTAAATATTCTTTTAAAAGCATGATTTTTAAAGCTCACATATTTCTTCATTTAACTGCTACAACTAGACATTTACTTCTGATTTTGTATTATTACAAATGATACATAAAAGCATCTTTGATTGTATTTGTGAGTATTTCCTTAGGTTTTAGGATTCTTAAAAGTGTTTAGAATAGGTTCTGTACTTTAAAATAATAAACGATGTCTTTGTAATACCAAATCCTCAGGTTTCTATCAGCTGTTACATACAGCCTCACCTACATAGGTGACTCCTCACTTCCTGAGGACATGGCAGGCACCATGGTGTCATCAGATAATGAGATCATCTGAACAATAATTTAAGAGGCTTTAGTTTTTCATATATTCACAAAGGATGATCTTGTATTAGGCCACAGAGGAGCATTAAAAAACATTCCCGAAACAGAAAACATACAGGCCAAATTATCTGACAGATCTGAACAACCAAAAGAATTCTATACATATAGAAAATTTAAAACACACTTCAAAAAAACTTCTAGGTTAAAGAAAAAAATAAAAATGGAAATCATCAGCAGTTTAAAAATGAATTATATTGCACTATATACTAAAATCTATGTGCTACTGGAAAAGTAGTATCTCAAGAAAATAGCAATATAAAACATAAATATTAGTAAGAAAGACATGAAACTGTGAATATTTACAGATTTTTAAATGGTGTACAAGAGAATCACTAGCAAACCATTAGATATACAAAGAGGTCAAATATAAGATCAACCCAGAAATTATTAGCAATAATCAATTAGAAAAACTTAAATACACCAGCAATAATCAATTAGAAAAACTTAAATGGAAATAAATCCTATTCAAAGCAACAATTTATAATGCCTGATATGCAAGCCTATTATGAAAAAATATATAAAACTTTACTGAAGGATATAAAGTAATTAAAGAAGAGACATATATTGACTCTATGTGGGAACACTCAGTATTATAAAGATATTATTTTCCCCAAAATTCACTTATAAACTTAATGTAATCCCTAACAAAATCCCAAATGGAATTTGCAAGGAATCTGAGAGGCTGATACAAAAAAGTAAAGCAAATGAACACAAGATAGTTGAGGCAATCTTAAAAAGAAAGAACAAAGGTCTTGCCCTAACAGATATCAAAAAAAGATTGTGAAGAAATAGCAATTAAAACAGCATCATACTGGTATAGGAATCTATGACCAGATTAACAAAACAGAACACACACTCTAGAGGCAGTCCAATAAATACAAGGGAATTTAAAATACGATAAAGGTGGCATTCCAAATGATGGCAAAAGGATTAATTATATAACAAATAGCAATAATTGGCTGTCTATTTGCAAAAAATACAAAATGTAAAATAATTAAATCTCTTCTTCACACAAGTCACATACACACACACACACTATCCCAGAGTAATTAAGGACCTAACCCTAAAATAGTACATAAGCAGAACCAACAACATAATTTGCACAGCTCAGTGCGCAATGAAAATGCAAGACTTTTAAGAAAGCAATAGCAGAGAACTAAACAAAATGAGGTGGAAGATGGAGGTGCTTTTGAGCACAAGGAAAGATAAATTAGACTATATCTAAATTTAAGACTTCTACCTGACAAAAAATACCATAAACAAAGTTGAAAGACAAGCCACAGAGGAAGAAAACATTTACAACCAATATGAGACAGAAGATTAATATCTAAAATGTATAAAGAATGCCTACTAATCAATAAGAAAAAGATAAACAACCCAATCTTTAAAAATGAATAAAGGCTATCCAAGGGTAATTTGTAAACAGGAAATTAAAGTGTCATTAGACAACCTCATGAATACTCACATAAATCAAAACAAGGAGATATTTTTTAACCACAGGTAAAGTTTCATGTTACCAAGTGTTGGCAAGTATGCAGGGAAATCGGGGGGGAGAACACAGTGGCACCTTTAAGGTGACAATTTGGGAGTACTGAAATAGAAAATGGGCATACCTAGCAATTGTTTCTCTTGTTTTCTATTCTAGAGAAATGCTTTCCATATATGCCTGTTCACAAGGAGTCATATACTGGGATTCTACTGTTGAACTATTCCTAGTCGCAAAAATTAGGAAAAAACTTAAATGATCATCAATAGGGGAATGGTTAAAAAAATTATATTATTTTTCATACAAGTATATAACAAATATTCTATAGCAGTTATAAAGAATGGTGTAGATCCTATCGTAGATGTGAAAAGCTCTCCAAGAAAGTTTTTAAGGGGAAAAAAGTTGCAGAAAAATAAACATGTATGCTACTATCATATTGTTGGATTTTAAGAAACTATATATTTGCATAAGAACATATGTATATATATGAAATACTTAGAAAAAGATTTAGAAGACTCAGGACAATACCCACCAAATCTATTAACAGTACTATCCTCGAAGGGATGACTTTTCACAAATTATTTATATAATTAAAAATAACTTCTAAAATGTGTAAGGATAAACACTGCCTATTTTGAAGACAGGTTTTACTCTAATACTCTCCTCTTGGACAGCACTAAGTAGTTTCAACTCTCCTATGACAAGGATGTTCCTTACATCTCAGAGAAGAAGCCCAAATTTTCTTAAGACCTCTAGCGAAGTCTTTGCAACACCATACTTATTATTTCTCGTTTCCCTTTCATACAAGCAGAATTAATTACTAAGTGACTGTATGTGTCCAAATGCACTCAACAGTTGCCTGAATTTCCTTTTATTGTTTATGGCAAACTATGGTATTACACTTGGCCTGGAGACACAGCATAGCAAGGTCATCTCCAAATCAAACAGCAGAAATAATTACACAGATTTTTTTCAAATAATCATTTAGGGTTTAAAAAATTTTTTTTAATTATTATGTGGACATAATAGTTGTATAAATTTGTGGGGTACATGTGATGTTTTGAGACAGGCATACCATGTGAATTATTTGAGTCAGGGTAATTAGGTGTTAGGAACATTCCAATTCCACTCTTTTAGCTATTTTTAAGTATATCATAACTTATTGTTGACTGTGACTATCACTCTGTTGTGCTATCAAATATTGTTTATTCTATCTAACCATCTATTTTTGTACCCATTAACCATCCCTACTTTATCCTTGCTCCCTGCTACTTTTCCCAGCCTCTGGTAACCATCATTCTACTCTCGATCTCCATGAGATCAATTGTTTTAATTTTTAGCCCCTGCATATGAGTGAGAACATGTAAAACCTGTCTTTCTGTGCTTGGCTTATTTTACTTAACATAATGTTCTCCAGTTTTATCCATGTTGTTGCAAATGACAGGATTTCATTCTTTTTATGGCTGAATAATATTCCATTGCGTATATGTACCACATTTTTTTTTTATCCATTCATCCATAGATGGAAACGTAGGTTGATTCCAAATCTTGGCTATTGTAAACAGTTCTGTAATAAACATGGGAGTACAGATATCTTTTCAATATATTGATTTCCTTTCTTTTGGATATATACCTAGCAGTGGGACTGCTGGGTCATATGGTAGTTCTATTTTTACTTTCTTGAAGAATCCATATTGTTTTCCACAGTGGTTGCACTAATTTACATTCTCAACAGTGTATGCGGGTTTCCCTTTCTCTACATACTTGTCAGCATTTGTTATTGCCTGTGTCTTTTTGATAAAAGCCATTTTAACTAGGGTGAGAGATCTCATTGTAGTTTTGATTTGCATTTCTCTGATGACTAATGATGTTGAGCATTTTTTCATATATCTCTTGGCCATGTGTATGTCTTCTTTTGAGAAATGTCTATTCAGATCTGTTTGTTTGTTTGTTTATTGAGACAGGGTCTTACTCTGTTGTTCATGCTAAAGTGCAGTGGTGTCATCACAGCTCACTGCAACCTCAAATTCCTGGGCTCAAGAGATCCTCTTGCCTCAGCCTTCTGAGTCTATACAGGTCTGTGCTACCATGCCCAGCTAATTTTTTCTATTTTTTGTAGAGATGGGGTCTCATTATGTTGCTTAGGCTGGTCTTGAACTCCTGGCCTCAAGAGGTCCTCCCACCTCCACTTCTCAAAGTGTTAGGATTATAGGCGTGAGTCACCATGTATGACCTATGCAGATCTTTTGCCAATTATTTCATTGGATTATTTTTTCCTATTGAGTTGTTCAAGCTCCCTAATTCTAGTTATTAAAGCCTTTTCATACAGCTAGTTTGCAAATATTTTCACCCATTCAGTAGGTTGTCTCTTCACTTTGTTGATTGTTGCCTTTGCTGTACAGAAGCTTTTTAGCTTGATGTGATCCCATTTGTCCACTTTTGATTTGGTTTCTTGTGCTTTTCAGGTATTGCTCAAGAAATCATTGCCTAGCCCAATGTCCTGGAATGTTTCCACAATGTTATCTTTTAGCAGTTGCATAGTTTCAAGTCATTTAGGTTTTAAATAAAAATGTTCGGTACATTTAAACTCTTGAGATTTGCTTCCTAGAATATAAGTACAAAGATATTTTCAAATTTGTGGAATAGAAAACTTGTTCTGTATTCATTCTCACCTGAATAGAGTTTCAAAGAGATGTTGAGAATTTTCCTCAGTAGACAGTAAATTCATTTACTCATTATATATTATATTTATCTATCTCACTTAACATGCTATGTACCTCTAAAGTCTCTGCCATTTCATTAGATGAAATTAGTGAATGAATACCAACAGGATGCTTTTTTAAAATAACAGCTTTAATGAGATATAATTCAAAAATACAATTCATCTATTTAAAGTGTACAATTCAACGACTTTTCAGAGTTCTGCAATCATCACCATAATCATTTTAGAACACTCTTGTCACACTAAAAATAAATCCCACCCCCATTAGCAGTCATTCCCCTTTCCCCATAAACCCTGCCCCCAGCCCTAGGCAACCACTAATCTACTTTCTGTCTCCAGAGATTTGTCCTATTCTGAACATTTCATATAAATAGAATTATAAATATGTGGCCTTTTGTGTCTGGCTTACTATTTAGCATAATGTTTTCAAGGTTCATCCATGGTGTAGGACTTGGTGGATTAGGACCTTCATTCCTTTTTACTGCCAAGCAACATTCCATGGTATGGATATACCACATTTTATTTATCCATTGATCAGTTGATAGATATTTAGGTTGTTTTCACTTTTGTGATATTATGAATAATGCTGCTATGAACATTCTTGCATAAGTCAAAAAGCTTTTTAAGAAAAACTGAACAATTCTATGTAAATATGGGCTGAATGATTTAGAAAGGACAATTAAAATACATATTTTTCTTTATTTATCCTTAACAAATAATCCTTAATTATGCAAACGAGTCATTTTATAAAAATAATAAAAAAGAAATGATTATTGATGTCATACTAATCATAATTAACTTCCAAATTAACCTTCTCTTAAATGCCAAATTTTAAGAAATAAGTTTTTATAACTGGAGAAACACTCTTGACCATCCATTAACTTTTTGATTAGAATTTCTTAAGAGAAAGGAATGAAAGGGCTTTCTTGAAAGTGCTGCGGGGAGGGGGCAGGGATTAAAATCCTGCCAATCACTGGGGTAATTATGAACATTTTGGTGGCAAAGATACTTTGCACTCTGACTTGGAGTAAATTTTATAATTATTTGGAATACTAGAATAACTGGCGACAAAACTGTTGAAAAGCAGAGGATATTCTGTTTCTAAATACTTCTACCCCACAGATATCATGAAATGCCTTTCAAAAGTGCAAAAGTACCAAACAGGTAGGATGTATCTATCCAAAGGTTTTGCAGATGGACCTTTCTTCTGACAGTCATAATACAATCATTATTTCTCCAGCCCCATTTCCTGAGTGTTGTTCTAGGGACAATATCACCAACCCTCCTCCTGAGGAGCTCAAGCCTTACATGGTCCAATCCCATAAATGCGAGAGTTAGAGAAAATCTTTATCACTATTTTAGCAATTTTGGTTGAACTCCCACACAAGATAATGATTCATAAGAATAAACTTTTAATCTTATATTCATTCATTTACTCTTCTTATATGGGAAAATTAATATAAAAGAAAGGCTTCACCTGCTTATTATCTGATTAAAAGGCAGAGGAAAAAGAACTATTAATCATTTAACATTATAATAAGAAATTTGAAGTAAAATTGTTTATGACAGGACTTCAAACTTCTGTGAACTTTCTGATTAGCTACATAGAGAAACTATGGAATCAAAGGGAGAAGCTATACTGTATTCCATTTATAGATTAGATAAGCAGAATGTAAAACCAAAACAAAGACAAAAAGAAGTCAAAAACAGTTACAAGAAAACAGTCCACCATTAAGTTATCAATATATTCCAAAAGCTTCTACATAGGTCAGTTGTTTGTAACCTCAAATTTATTCTTCCACAAAAACTATATTACAAATAGTTCTTATAATCTCAGACTAACCCAGAAATGCCGATTTAACCCATAATATAACTGAAATAATGATACAGACAACTGAAAATCACTGTTGAAATACAAGTAAATACACCAAAAAGAAAACAATTTAAATGCAATAAAAAATAATTTTTTTTTTTTACTAGTCAAGTACAGTAGTGACAAGGGGGTTAAGTAGTAGAACAAGGAGTTCAATCAAGTGAGCTGACTGTGAACAATCTAGTGAGATAACCCACTACCTTTGGACTAGCCAAAAATAATTTTTAAAACCTTGAATTTGATCCTCCTACTCAATCTAGTAGGAAGAAAACAATGAAAGCTAGAAACCCTCTCCTATGGGAATTCTGGAGCGTCCGCCAGGCAGTTGAAGATCTGGGAAAGCCGTTGTACAAAAGGTAGGCTCTCTGCCTCCTCCTCTCTGCTTCTCATCTTCCTCTACTTCAGTCACCTTTCCCATTCTTCTCTTCTACCCAAATCCTGCCAGTTTTCAATATTCTATTGAAATCCTCCTATTTCCACAAAGGCCACCTCAGTCTGAAAGGATCTTGACTTAGACCAGAAGCCTGCTGCTCTTGCAAATTTATAGTGCTTCTCTGGCAATTAACACATAAGGACCAGCACTGTTCTCGCTTTGGGCTAACAAAGGGATCCGATGTGAGGGTGGAAGAAAGAAAAGGAATGAAACGTATGAGATACTTAGAGAAGAGCTCTAAGAGAATGAGAAAGGAGGGAAAAGCAGAGAGGATGTGCAACATAAACTTGTAGGGGATGAAGGGAAGTGATGGGCAAATGGTGTTGGGTCAGAAATGTCCCTATTCCACTTGTAAAAATGGAACCATCACCTCAGGGTCTACAAATCTGCTTTGGATGGGGAAAGGAAGGGGAACGGGATGACCGCTAGGTGACCGCTGCTGATGTTATCATCTATATGTGTTCATTATACGTTCATCAAGCACCTCTTATACAGAGGGTACCACTGGGTAGAAGGGATATGAGGGATTTTTTCCTGCTCAAGGATTTATAGTCTGGGGGAGGGGGAGAGACAACACACAAAGTGAAGTAAATCCAGACTACTTGAAAAGCCACAGTGCTATAGGAGCACAAACGGAGGGTGGGAGACAGAAAAGGAGCCAAAAAGAAAATCCATTCATTCAAAAAATGTTTATAGAGTGCCTAATACATGCCAAACAATGTTCTAGGTGCTGTGAATATACAATGAACAAAGCAGACAAAAACTTCACCCTTCGTGGTACTTAAAAAACAGCATGATACTTAAAAATATAAGTAAAATACATGGCATATAAGATATGTAAGTACTACCGAGAAAAATTAAGCAGAAAACGGAAGACAAGTGCTCTGTATGTGTGTGTTTATGTGTGTGTAATTTTAAACAGGGTGACGGGGTAAAGCCTCATTGAGAAGATGATTTTTGAGTGAAGACCTGAAGCAGGTGAGGCTGAGAACCGTGGAGATCTACAGGAAGAATGTCCCAGGCAGAGGGAATCAGTAAGCACACAGCACGGTGCCTGGTGCAGGGACAGCAAGGAGGCAAGGGTGGCTGAGCAGATGGGGACAGCAAGAATAGATAGAGAAGAGGCTGGAGGTAACAAGTGGCCAGATCATGTAATAACTAGTGGGCCACAGTATGGATTTAAGCTCTGATTCTACATGAGCTGGGTTTTAGGAAAAAGTAACATGATATGACTTATATCACATTTTCTGGCTGCTGCAATAATCCAGGCTAGAGATGATATTGGCTTGGACTCAAGTGATAGCAGTGGAAGATGGTGAGAAGCAGTCAGACACTGAATATACTTAGGAGGAGGAGCTACTAGGATTTTCTAACGGACTGGATGTAAGGTGCAGGAGGAAAAGCTGTATTAATTTGCTTGGGCTGCTATAACAGAGGCGACAGACTAGGTGGCTTAAATGACCAACATTTTAAAAAAAATAAATTTTATTGTGTATATTTAAGGTATACAACATGTTATAAGATACATATATACTGTATAGGAAAATGGTTACTATAGTATGACAAATTAACATATTCATCATCTCACACCTATTTCCCCGCTCTGTGGCAGGGCAGCTATAATCTATTCATTTAGCAAAAATCCTGAATACCATATTGTTAACTTTAGTCCTAAAAAAATAAAAATTGCAATTTATTTTCTCACAGTGCTAAAGGCTAGAAGTCCAAGATCAAAGTGTGGGTGGGGTCATTTCTTCTCAGGTTTCTCTCCTTGGCTTGCAAAGGGCCATCTTTTCACTATGTCTTCATATGGTCTTTTTCTGTGTGTGTGTCTGTGTTCTAATCTGCTCTTCTTAAGAAGGACACACATTGAATTTGGACCCACCCCAATGACCTCACTCAACCTTAATTACCTCCTTGAAGGGACTATCTCCAAATATAGGCCACGATCTGGGGCAGTAAGGGTTAGGACTTCAACATATGAATTTAGAGGGGACATAATTCAGCCCATAACAGGGGTCAAGGATGACCCCAAGGTTTTTGGCCTGATCACCTGGAAAGGTAGAGAGCCACCTGAGCTCACAGTTAAATGATAGGTAGGCTTCTGACTCATAAAGGAAGACATCAGAAGTAGAAATCAGGATAATAAAAAGATTGACCGACATGTATTGACTATTATGTGAAAGGCACCACCCTAAGCACTTCATGTGCATTACTTTAATCACTATAATATCACCATAACAACATTTTATTATCAGATCAGGAAGTTGAGGCTAAACAAGGTTATATAACTTGCCCAAGATCACACAGCCAGTAAGTGGAATAAAAGGGGTTTGGATTCCAGCACTGGGACTGCAGCAGTCATGCCCTTAACCACTGCCTCTTCTGCTTCTGCCAGGGAGAACCACATGTAATCAGAAGTGACCTGAAGTATGATACCCAAGAGATCATCAAGCTAAACTCCATCCTTTCACAGAAGTAGCCAGGGATTCAAAAGGTGATCAAATTACTAGTCCAGTTCAAGCTGCCTAGAATAGACCTTAATTGGAAAATTCTTTTATTTTATAATACTAAAAAAATAGGAATAACCTAAATGCAGTTGGTTAGAAAATTATGGAAAACCTTACAAAGAAACACCATGCAACCACTAAAACAATTAATGTAGAGCTACACTGATTACCTGGCTAGATATCTGTGTTATAGTAAGTTTTTTTAAGCAGTTAATAAAATAACATTTTAGAATTATCTTTAAAAACTATTATACATATATTATGTGTATAGGCAAAAACCTAGATGAACATATACTAAACCGATAGTAGGAAAGTGGGTAATTTCCACTTTCTTTCTTAAGCCTTTCTGTGTAGTCTGATTTTTTTTATAGTAAATATGCATTGTCTATAAAATTTAAAAAATAATGTTATTGCAATCAAGAAAAATTTTAAAGCTGTTTATTTCCTTTATAATTTGCTGCTCAAACACCTCCCAGGCTTGGGGACTCTCAAGATAGGCCGGCATCCAAGCCTTCTTGGAGTTATTTCTGGTAGGTGGCTTTAATTATACCTAAAGCAACCCTCCAGAGGCCATCTGATAATGGAAAGGTTTTACAGCTGAAACAGAGGATAATTATTCTCATAGTTAATAACTCATTTAGGCTAAGAGAACCAACTTTTCACAAATGAAGTGTCTGACTTCAAGAAGCACAAGCATATTATTCAGCTGGTATTTTTAATAATATCAAATCTGTCAAGATTGTCACGTAAGTCAAAGTGCCAGGATTATAAAATAAAACAGCGATAATGTTTAAAAGAAGGAGGCAGATAAGGACATGAGAGAGAAAGCAGGAAAAATGCTTAAGGGCAAGCCAACCAAAAAGTAGTTGTAGCATCATACTTAATGTTTATTAATTCAATCTAGCTGGACAGCAAACTGTTACTGACCTAGTTATTCTATGCACGGCACCATGCTATGCCCTACAAAGATAAAGATAAATTAAGCATGGCCCCTTAAGGACCACTATCATTTTTAAATATGTGGTCTATAACACTATAACAAACTCCTTTCCCTGTATTAACTGGAGGTGCCCAAGTGAAATGGAAGTCATTTGATAACTAATTTCTCTTTTACAAGTTTTGTTTACAGTTGTTTCTTTTATTCTTTGCTTTTAGAGAGGTGGAGGGGAGGGATGGGATGAAATAAGAAAGAAAAAGGCATAGTAGCAGAAAGGTGGCAAAAATATGAGAGAAATAAATAAAAGTACTAAGAAAAAATACTGAATTTGAAAAAGAGAACAGAACAACCAGAAGAACAGAAAATAGGCAGATTCACGTCTGGCTTCCTGCCAGGACAATGAGGAAAGCAACAAGAAACGTGGTGACCCCCTAAAGGAACAGCCTGAGTTGCTAGCTCTGCACTTCAATGCTAAGAATGACATCCCTGAGCCCCTGGAGAGAAGGACGCACCTCTCTTCCTTCAGGGCTTGTTTTCTGACCCGCCCGCAGGAAAATGTAAGGGAAAGTTGATCTGGAACCTTTCGCCTGGCAGCCTTTCCTTCCTCTGCTACCCTGGCTGCAGGAAAGCCATTTACACAGTCTGATGTGGTAGGAGCTCGGCCTCTCTAAAAAAATTAATCAGAGCTGATTTTTCCACCAAATATTTACAGAATCTGCTCATGAACACTTGGACAAAAGAGAAAAGGTACTCTCCTTGGCAGATTCTCACTCCAGATTTCCTATATAGCTGCAGTCCCCAACGCCCAGCCGTGGACTGGTATCAGTCCGTGGCCTGTTAGGAACTGGGCCGCACAGCAGGAGATGAGCAGCGGGCAAGTGATTGAAGCTTCACCGTATTTACAGCTGCTCCCCATTGCTCGCATCACCGCCTGAGCTCTTCCTCCTGTCAGATCAGCAGAAGCATTAGATACTCATAAGAGCGCGAACCCTACTGTAAACTGCACATGAGAGGGATCTAGGTTGTGTGCTCCTTATGAGAATCTAATGCCTCCCAGTGATCTGAGGTGGAGCTGAAGCAGTGATGTTAGTTCTGGAAAGCAGCTGCAAATACATATTATCTTAGCGGAGAATTCTGACTGCACAATAAATGTAATGCACTTGAATCATCCTGAAAGCATCTCCCTTATCCCCAAGTCTATGGAAAAATTATCTTCCAGGAAACCGGTCCCAGGTGCCAAAAAGGTTAGGGATCAATGCTATACAGGATTCTACTGGTCCACAAGACAAAGAGGCTTCAGTCTGGGGCCCACAGTCATTAATTCATTTAGATTCAGAGAAGCTATTTTTCATACCATCATTTATTTCATCCTAAGAATTCACATACTCCATGATTTCTCTTCACTTTTGCTTCTTCAAAAATTAGCAGATTCCATCTAACAAGCTTTTCACTGACTACATACTTTGCTAAACACTAGAGCTAAAAAGATAAGAACAATCCTTGTTTTTAAGGAGTTTACAATCCATGGAGTAACATAAACAGATGAATTATAAGAATAGAACTAAAAATCTGTGTTTTTCAAACTTTTTTTTTAC
>VBSM01001681.1:7958994-7969180 GCA_008086735.1 Cheirogaleus medius | reverse complement strand
AAAAAAAAAAAAAAGGAAGAAAAAAGAATGCTTAAGAGGCTAATGTAACAGTGGAATTGAGAGGTGATGGGGTTTTAATGTGTTATGAGTGAAAGAGACATGAGACATCCCAGTGATAACGCCAACAGCCCACAGAGATAAATTTGAGAGCCATGAACATACAGCGGGGAGTTAAAGCCATGAGTACGGATGGCAAAGTGGTGAGAACAGGAGGCCAAGGACTGAACCCATGGCAGCCTCCTCCTCTCAGCAGTGGGAAAAGGCAAGGAGGTCAGGAGGAAACAGAAAGCTGCAGGCAGGGTTAGAAGCAAACCTACAGAGTGGAGACATGGAAGCCAAGGGCTGGGAGCATGAAGAGGGCTGCAGGGCTGCAAAATTAAAAGCAGCAGCAGGTCTAGCAGTAGCGACTGCAACAGCACTGTTTAACAGAAGTAGAAGCAGCAGCTATCCCTCATGAAGCATTTCCTGTGGACTGGTACCAGGTTAAGTGCATTGTACACTGTATTATATATTTATTATATACATTACACACTTGTCACATTCAATCTTCATAACAAAAGAAGCTTTTCTCATCCCATTTTATAATGTGAGTCTCAAAGAGGTCAAATAACTTGCCTGATGTAACTCAGTTTGTAGCAGAGCCAAGATTCAAGCCCCCATCTATCTCACACCAAGACCTATTCTAAAAGGACCCAATTTTGGTCTAAAAGGACCAATTCCAAAAGCATGGAACTTAGTTGTGGCCTTTGCAAAAGCAAATGCAAGATTATATCATTGTGGTGTCCCAAGAGTTGATCTCTCTTTCAATAAAAATGACAAGAGGGAAACCAAACAGAGGAAAAGAGGCCTGGTTTAGGATGTGAGAGGTCAACTTGTTCAGAAGCTGCAAAGAAAGTCATTCTAGAGAAAGCTTTTTGAAGATGAGGCAAGAAGGGCAGGAGCCAGAACTCGGGTGGAGTGTTGGCCCGGGGGTCCAGGAACTTCACACAAGATAGTAATCCAGACATGCCGTGTTTGCCTATAATTTAATGAGCCCTTTTCTCATCTTCTGTGGTCTCCTCCAAATCCTACTCATTTGGGGTTTTGAATGCCACTGTCTCAAATATGGGATTTTTGTTTTTATGGCATAAATCTTTCTGCTTAGACCCGAAGGCCTCAAGTACCACACACCGCCCATGTGATTGGGTATTCTCTCTGCTCCCCAACTCCTCTGAAGAATGGAAACAGTCTCTGTTTCTTCTCCTTCTATACTGTCCCAGAAACAAACGTTTTTCTGAGGTTTTCTAAGACATGTTATTTCGCAGGAAAACAGATGGAGTGAAAATAATGGAAAGGATTGCCCCAATGAAAGAAATCCCCAATATTCTGTGCAATGTAAACAGAACAAGACCTTGGATTTTTGTTCATTCAGAAGCTCTACAGTTCTACTGTCATTTTTGTTACACTGAGGCCTAATCCATCTTTACCAATTTGTTTCTAGAAATAACTACTTTTCGATTGTTTCACTCAGTAGAAAGTGTGCATGCACTTACCTGATATTTTTCTCATTTATTTATGTGTCTGTGGTCTGTCTTGGTTACTGGTGTCTGCTCAGCACAACAGACACTCACAAATAACTGTGGGATGGAAAATGTGCTCTTTGAACCCGGCGCCCTGAAGACTACCTCTTTCAAGGCAGCACAATGTAATCCTGGAATCTGGCAAAGCTACATGCTAGAAGCAGAACTCATACTCATGACTTTGGCTTCATTTATTCCATGTCCCAATAAACTCAACCAACAGACTTTTCTAGAATAAGCATTTAAAGATAAAAATCCACAGGCTAAAGATTTATATTTATTTCTATATCAACAGACCTAGAAATTCTAGAAGACTAAACACTAATAGTTTGAATCTATCCAAATTCCAACAACTATTAGACTCTTGCCCTAAAAGAAAACATGGTAAGAAAGAGTATGTGATTGCCCATTCGCCCTTAGCTATCTACAGCAAGAATTATACTTTCAACATTTGCACAGCATGCATGGGCCTTAGTTGATTTTCGAGAAGACAAAACATACAGGATGGATTCGCAGTATTCCTGGGAATGTCTATACTTAGACAGAGACAAGGTCAGATGACTCAAGGAAACCATACAGCTAGCTCTTAAGTTTTTTAAATTGAATAAAAGTCAGAAACAAAATGAATATCCTCCCTCAAACACTTGTATAAATTTTCCTCATATTTCTGAATTCTTTTGCTCTAATTTTTGAAGTTATAATGTTAACTGTCTCTCTTTGTTTCGGGGACGAATATGGAAGCAGTAAACAAAATGGAAATCCTTGATTTAAAGAATTCATGCCTGGGCAAGGCACAAACAAAAGGAGAAAGAATATGGGAAGAAGAACCCCAAACACATCTCGTGTTCTAGTCATTTCCAGGGAAGCTTCCAGCTATGACAGATCCTGGTGTCCATCCCATCACACTGCTTCCAAATGCTAACTTTGCACATATACAACAAAAAATAGGTTACCATTTCCTAGTTTCATATAGAAATGTATTCAAATAAGGGCCAATCAAAATCTGTTAGGAAAAAAAAAAACACTATTAACACACAATCTTCCACAAGTGCATTTTCTTAGGCTGTGGCTTCCCCCTGGTACCATCTCGTCAACTCCTGCTGCAGATCAGATGTAAGGCTGGACAGAATGAGAATGAGGATGGCTGAGGCCTCTTGTATTTCTTTACAAATGCTTTCCTGTTTTCTATAATACCTCCTCCTCCCTCTTTTAGCAATGATCATTGAAATGACCACTAAAAGTTGAATATAATTCTAAGTTCTAATTATTATTTTATAGTCTTTTAAAAATGCATTAAAGGGTATTTTATATAGTGCAGAAATAGTTCATCTAAATTTAATTATCCAAAAGCTTTATAAAATCACCACAACTTCCTTTAAAAACAGATCCAAATATGATTAATCGCTTGTCCAGTATAAGCAAGGCAATGTTTTTGGCAGGAGATTTATAATTCACTCCAGTTCAGTATTCAGTAAAAATACATTTAACAGTGAATTAACACAATTGTATTGTATAGGCAGTTATGCTTGAAAGCAATACTAAAACTTATATAAGACAAGTACATTTTAATACGGAACATCAAATTACACATCAATTGCCACCTTTCAATCCAATTTTCATAATGTAATTTCTATTGCATTATTTAAAACTCCAATTTAAAACTGTAACCTGTTATCCAAAATTAATGCAAGTACAACATTCCCTGCTAGAGACTGAGTCTGTGACATGTTCCTTTTGGGTTTTGTTTGATCTATATAGTCAGTGCTAATAAAAAAAAGGAAGCATCTTTAAAAATCAGCAACAATGAGGGGGGAGATTGAACCATATGTGAGGAAAACACACACCACTAATTTCTAGTCAAGTGTATAACTTGTAGTCATTAAAACACGTAGTCAAGTAAGGGTTTTATTACAGGCATTGGCTGATTTTCCAGATTTTCCACAGCAGGTGGTTGCTTCATCTGAATAGGTCAACTGTCCACACAAGGCCACAGCAGCAAATCTTGCATGGCCAGTACAGCCTAGAAGTACAGGCAGATATTTTAGGAAGGAACCTTCCTGTTCTCTGGTTTATGCTATTAGCACAGTAAATACCTAAATTTAATGACCATAACTGATTCACCAGAGAAGAGCCATATGATTCCTGCCCTTTGCCTGGAATCAATTGAGATTAGTCTTTCTAGAAAAATAACCTTTAAGATTTTCAAACTGTTCTCAGGTCTCAGTTCACTGATTTCATTTTCAATATAACAAATTTAGTTAGTCACTTTGAATGCTATGGAATATAATTGTATTTTCACTGAAGTTTAGGTCAAGGGTTCCTTCTAGCAGCCTCCTCCTCCCCTGAAGACAAGTGACTAGAAAATAGGCTGTATAAAAGTCAGATATAAACCCTGATCTGACTGATCTTATCTCCTCTGCATTGACTCTACCAGTGGCTCTCAGCCAGGCATTATTTGCCCCCTGGGGGACATGTGGCAATGTCTGAGGCATTTTTTATTGTTATGGCTTGGGGGGAGCAGTGCCACTAGCATCCAGTGTTAGAGACCAGCTAGTGGGTAGAAACCAGGATGTCACTAAACATCCTATAACACAAAGGTCAGCCCCCCACAACAATTATTCGGCCCAAAATGTCCATAGTGCTGAGTCTGAAAATTCCCAGACTACAAAGATAAGATTTAAGGATTAATACTTATACCTGGAAAATATCAGAAAACCTGTGCCATTACAAAAAAACAGAAAAAGATGGCTTCCAACACCCATTTTATTCCTAATCTCTGATATGCCAAGTCAATTAGATCCTTGCTTTTTAAAAAAATATGTCTTAGCCTGAAGAAAAATATATATTTACAAAGTCATATATTCATTTTCATAGTTAATATCCACAGCCTTAAATAAAAGACCTATGTCTCCCAAAAATAGCTCCCCAAGGAAACAACTTTTTGTTCTTTCAGGAGTTAAATTACACTTAGATTTTCTAAAAATTCATGTAAAAGATAAACACCTAACATATCATGCCTGCTTGTCTGCTTATCTCCCTCTCTCTCTTTCTTTTTTTTAAGAAGCTAGCAAAAACATAGAGAACAGAAAAACCACAGAGTTTATCAAACAGAATCACATGTCACTCTGGGTGGCCTGAAAGCCACTGAACTTCACCTCACTCTTGCAAACAGCATTTACTGGGAACCAAGGCGTCAGTAAAGAGCCAATGGTACACACTAATGTAGACAACACAGGCCCTCTAGGTCAAGCACATACAAGTAGTCCCCCCGCCAGACTCCATTTCTAAATTTCTTCTAAACAGGCAGAAAGGGGCAGTGCTTTCTCTCAGGAAAAACCAATCAAGCTCCAGAATCTGGAAAACAAACAACAACAACAACAACAATAAAAAACTTCCATTAGGCACCTAAATTATTTCTAAAAGTCTTAGGAAATATTTATCTTGCTGCATAAATTAAATGTCAGAGACTGTGGCATTTTATGTCATTTTATTTCCTAAGATTCCTTCAGTAGTACTGTAGGTCAAGCCTCCACAATCCCTGGTCTTATTCTGACAGCCTCTACCACAGTCAGGAGAACAGGCTATCTTTGGATGTTCATAGACAGGAGCCTATGAACATGCAAAGATTAGAGCCACCAACGACCTGAAAAGTCATTTTGACATTAATTAATATTTCACAAAAGAAGAATAACTTTGAGGTTTAAGGGAAATGCAAGTGACAACTACATAAACCACTGGCAATATTTTATTATCTGGACTTTCTCATATACTCTGAATTTCAAACATTCTATTCTTTTGACCATATATAACAGCAAATGCCTCAGAAATTTCAATATTTTTACATCTATTCTCTGAGATTGCTTCTCTCACACAAAGTGCCTAAAAATTCTTTGTTAGACTAGGTTGTCCCGATTTTGGGTTCAGAAAAAGAAGTTTTACTATTTTTTTTAACTATTGGGAACTAAAAGAGGTAGTTCAAACAACACATCTTAAACTCAAAAAATCCTGATGAATTAAGGATTTAAAGGTAGAAAATGAAAATAAATGTGGACATTTATATAAATCCCAACATTTATACAGCCTGGGGTTAAAGAAGGACTTTTTTTGACACTGAACTGAAGGCAGAAAGCATGAGCAAAACATTTTATTACATAAAAAAAACATAAAAAATAAAAAACAACATTAAAAACAACTTACTGATCAACTTACATAAAAAAACAACTTACTGATCAACAAAGCACAAATAGAGAAACACTGCAATAAACAGAAAAGACAAAGAGCTAAGCAACTAAATATTTATAGAGCCCTTAGAAATAAAAAAGACAAACAGCTCAGGAGAAAAGTACATAAAAACTATCACTATGCAATTTGTAGAAATATAATCAGTCAATAAACATGAAAAAACTTCAACCTTACCAGTACACACAGAAATGCAAATTAAAATGAGAAAAAGATATGTATTTTCTACCTATCAGATTGGTGTCAATTCATAGCCAACATATCCAGTGAGGCTGAAGCAAGTGTCTTGTGGACATGTAAGTCGGTATGTGAGCCTTTCTGGAGGCAATTTGACTGCATTATTAGATTTCAAAATCTCTGTTTCCTTTGACTCGGCAATTCCACTTCCAAAAAAAAAAAAATAATAAGGAAGGTTAATAAAGATGCATGGATAATAATCTTACCTGCATTGCATATGTTTTTGTTAAAAGTGAACAACCAGAGAGCTGAGGGTCTCTGCCCCCACACCCATGTTCCACAATTGCTAACTCCTGTTGATTCTACTGTCTGAAGAGCTTTTTAATGTTTATTTCTTTCTACCTGCACCATAATTTCCTACTTCAGGCCGCCATCACCTTTCACTTGGCTTACTGCAAGAGCTTCCTAAATAGTATCCCACCCCTTTCCAGTACATTCTCCATCTGGCAGTCAGGGTGAGATTTTCAAATACATATCAGATAGCCTCACACCCTGACAAAAGCCTTCAGTGGTCTCCTATAACTTTAAGTCCAAACTTCTTATCCCTTGTGGAGAGGTTCTGGACATCCCGACCCGATTACCTGCCAGCTTCCTTTTTGTCCAGCCCCTTACACACACTCTTGAAGATCCTTAAATGAATCATGGTGGTCTTTGGGCATGCTGCTGTTCCCTCTCCTAGAACATGGTTCTTCACTCTATTCTACCCTTTCCTAACCTATGCTCCTCAAACACATTCTTTAGAGCTCAGCTTAGCAGGACTTCCTCAGGCAGGACTTTCCTGCCTCTCCAATGTTTGTGTGAGATGTAGTTCTTAGACACCCACTGTCCACAGCACCCTGCATTTATCCAAAATCACAGCACCAACCACACTGTAAAGGAATCACTAATAATCATAATGGATTTAACTCTGGGTCATTAGTTTACAGGCATCTCAGGTCACCTTTATCACTGAATGACCTTTTCAGAGAACACAAAAGTTACTGCATGCTCAATAGCTAGGGCTCCTTCCTTTGTTCATACATCAAGTCCTTCTAGATCCACAACACCAACAATCTTCCTTTTATACATGTTCAACTATTCTTTAAGACATACACCTGGGGGCAGTTGATTGAGATAGCAAGACATCAGGCAGATGTACTGAAGCTGCACATTTTATAGACACTTTTTGTGGTTCTTGTGTCTTTGTTGGTTCTCCTTTAACCCTTATTAGACGTGACTTTTGGTTAGGCACAGTGTCTCACACTTTCAATCCCAGTGCTTTGGGAGGCCAAGGTGAGAGGATCATTTGAGGCCAGAAGTTCAAGACCAGACTGGATAACATAGCAAGACCCCCATCTCTGCAAAAAATAGAAAAAATAAGCTGGGCATGGTGGTGCACACCTATGGTCCCAGCTACCTGGGAGGCTGAGGCAGGAGGATGGCTTGAGTCCAGGAGTTCAAGGTTGCAGTGAGCTATGACTGTGCTAATGCATTCCAGTGCAGGTGACAGAGTGAAACCCTGCCTTAAAAACACACCCAAAAAAAAAAAAAAATTATTTTTTAAAGAAGGAGATGTGATTTTTGCTTGTTTTGGAAACAAGAAGTCCTACATAGTTCTCTTTATTCTTTTATCTAGGACAAACTAGTAATCCTACCAACAAAGCACACTATAGAACAGCTTTCACAAACTAAGAAGAGAACTTTAACAATAGCTCCTTCATTCTAGCACCTTTGGTATTAATCAAAGATGAAAAGCAACCTAAATATCCTTCAAGAGGAAACCTAGTTAAATAAATTATATACCCATACAATGGAATACCGCACTGCCATAAGAAAGAATGAGAAACTCTTTAAATACTGGCTTGGAAAACAATCAGGAAATCATGTAAAGTAAAAAAAAAGCAAAGTGCTAAACAATATTATAATATGCTTCTGTGTGTATAAAAGAAGCAGGCACATGCATATGCATGCTGGTTTATGCATCAAATATCTCTGGAAGGACACACTTGTGGAAAAGGAAACTAGGTGAGTAAGGCTGGGATGAGGAGAAAGAATTTTCTCTGTATAATCTCTTACTGCTTAGCCTCGTTAATACACTACATATTTCAATGATAGCTCACTTTAGATTTTTATTTAATTAAGTAAATAAATGTTTGACAAAACCATTTAGATGAGAGCCCCAAAGGCTAATCTTCCTCAAATCCCCAAAACAAAACAAAACTCTTACAACTTCCAGTGCTCCTGAGCATGGCTGCCAGAGGCAGGAGCAGCGCCATCCTCCCTGCCAGGTGAGTTAGAGCATGTCGCAGCAGAGGGGTGCTGCCTTCTCTCCTGGGTCTGCTTTGCTCCTATTCTCTGTCTTTCACTTAATTTCCTGGGCAGCAGCCACTTGAAAACACTCCTGCTCTCTAATGATGCTTAGTTATGTTCCATTTTCTTAGAGGCAATGTGAAACTATGACAGTTTCTTCTCAAAAAGTGGTGCTGGAATCACCATTAAAGGAAAAGCAAAACTATGAATTTGTACAGCCACACAGTACCACCTAAAAATTCTGCTTTTGTGGCCCATACTATTAGAAAAAAGAGAGAGAAAAACTCTTCACTCCAAGGAACTTCTTTTCCTTTGAGGCTCAGTCATCACAGCAAGACAAACAGGGTGGGGCTGTTTTTCTCTTAATTATTGTGGGTTACAAACTCCATCTACAACTAGCAAGTGCAATTTATACCTTAGATTTGTTTTTCCTACATCTTAAAGATACATACAAGGAAGTAATATGCTGTGGATCTCGTATATTTCCTGGTGCCGAGTGGGTCCTGATGCATCATCTGCTCACTATGTAAACCAGCATATGGCTATAGAAAGAAGGCTCTCTCTTAAAGGAGAATTGCAATGGAAGGAGAGAAAACTCAGCAGAAATTCCAAACAAAATAATGATAATAATAAAATATTTTACTTCTTATATTAATACCAAGATAAAAATATCTCCAAAACAAAACAGCTAAATTAAACCAAGTTTTTATAAAGGACACTCTTAATTCAATATTATCCAAAACATGAGAAATAATAGTACTCCAAACATTTTTTAATGGAAGAAAAAATTCAGTTCAGTTGTCTTATGAAACCATCAGTTAAAATAATAGTTGTGTTATTGCCAAGAAAGAGGATGTTAGTAACTTGAAATAAAGATAGATACTGAAACTTTAGTCCTTGAGATATCTATCACATAAGCTTACAGCTGACATGACATAAATCATGTAGCAGAATCCAGGCCTAACAAATACATACAAATTCAGATTCAACTAAAATTAATTAAGAGCTATCTTAGTTCTTCTGATGATAACAAATTACCATTGACTGGGTGGCTTAAACAACAGATATTTATTTCTCACAATTCTGGAGGCTGGAAGTTCCAGATCAGGGTGCCAGCCTGGTTGGGTTCTGATGAGGGCCCTCTTCTCGGTAACAGATGGCCACCTTCTCCTGGTGTCCTCACATGGTGGAAAGAAGGTGACCTAGCTCTCTGATCTGACCTCTCCTTATAAAGGCACTAATCCCATTCATGAATGCTCCCCTCCCAAGACCTAATTACCTCAAATCATCACACTGGGGATTAGATTTCAACACACGAATGTGGGGGGAACACAAACATTCAATCTATAGCATGAGCTTATTCTATGTCAGAACTTACTCTCTGTATCTTACACTATTCAAGATGCTTTCATTCCAATACATCATAAAATCCTTAAAATAACCTTGTCAGGTAGGTATCATTCTCATTTGCAAGGGAGAAAACTGAACCTAATAAAAAGGGGGTAACTTGCCCAGGGTCACTCAGGTTATAAGTGGCAGCAACGAACTGGCACTTGGACCCTCGGGCTCCAAGACCAATGCCTTTTCTCTATAAATAGCATTTGTGAGGTTTTCTGCTCCTTAATGGCAACGGATGTTAATTAAACTGCATTTAGACAGAACACGGACAATGTAACCAGGTTATTCTATCTACTGATACAGAGAGTCTGTATTTAGATTATGTTTATAGGAACAGACATTTATGTGCTTTTTTTCCTAAAATAAAGAAGCAAATAAAGAGAGAGGACCAAAAAAAGACCAAAAAGAGATCAAACAGAAAATAATAATCATTTAATGGTGTTTTTGTTTATATATGTGCCAGA
>VBSM01001681.1:7916703-7958894 GCA_008086735.1 Cheirogaleus medius | reverse complement strand
ATAAAGATAGCTCCAAGGTTTCTTGGTTGGGTCATAAAGAATGCCATTAACTGTTATAGGAAGGAGAAAATCATGAATAACACATGGGACATGCTGGAATTCAGGTGTCTATAGCAGAGCTTCACAAGACATAAATAAACAACTGACTTGAGGCTCACAGATCTGAGAAGCAGACCCTTATGGAGCTTATAGACGTATCACTTGTTTACTACTCTAGGTTCAATTTCTTAGAAATGAACAGAGGCTGAAGACTGTATCTAAAGAAAAAACAGTAAATTGTAGTAAAAAGCCCTAGGAGTTTAAGAAAACAGTATGCTACAGCTCTTTTATTTATAGCAGTTCTGATCAAAACAAAGAGATATGATCAGCAAAGGCCCTATTCATACATTTGTTGGACTATAGATCTACAGATAGAATAAATAACAATTAGGAGACTTTCAAACACAGCTGTTCCCAATATTGGCTTCTTCCCTGCAGTAGTCAAGGGAGGGCTATTGTTTTCTCTCAGCCACAAGTATTTATGCACTTGGAGCACTCCCTCAAATTTGGGTGTTCTTTCATCTACTCATGAAATCTTGCCTGTCTTCAAACTGAGGGAAATAAAAATAGGAACCCATGAGGTTACTTCCTCAAGTTAAATGCAGAAATAATCAAAAGCATACTCTAATCCACATTAAATATTTTTTGGACTAAAAGAAAAGAGAATAAACTAGAAACATTTACTGAAAAAGAGCACTAGTATAGCTTCTGAGGGAGAAGACACACCAGGCAACAAATTCTGGCTGGACAAATACCACTCTAAATTAAGAGTCACATGACTCTTCTATGTCGTTGGGCAAGTTATCTCCCACGATATTTCTCCATCTATAAAGACAGGCCTCTATCTTCCTGAAAGTCCCTGGGAGTCTTTGAGAGGTAGCATGCAGGCCTTAGCTGGAGAGTCTGTAAACAGAGACCGACGTCCTCAGGGTTACTCGTTAGGCTCCACACAGTATCAAAATGCACATCGGCTGTCCACTAGCTCCTTTGGATTCATGCATGGAGTATCTTCCTTACACTCAAATAGTTCCCATGTCAGAAAGTAGACAGCATCCTCTTTTCTCCAAGTTTCAGAAAGAACTCAGCTTCTCCAGCCTTCCGAGATTTGGGGATGGTGGGAATTCCTCCTACCCAGTACAGAAGACTGGGAAGGAGGAAGAGCTTGCTATCCCTGGTCAGAAAAAGAACATACTGATGGCCAGCAGAGAAAGAGGAAACATTGGCAGATGTATCTGTGCACAGAAAAGTCAGAAGGACAAGAGCCAGTGGCTGCAATTCAATACAGTTAGATCTGGGAGGCTTTTAACAGTTAAAAATGATTGCAAAGTGAGTATGCATTCCAAGGTGACTCTCAGGGAGTCTGAAGACTTTACCAAGAGGCTCTGATTCTTCCTTGTCTTCTCAGGAGCCTTTTCAGGAGACTCCTTTCAAGATTTGAAAATATGTTATCTTTATGGAAAGAATGCTAAAAAGGCCTGCTAAACTCTGATTCTCAGGAGCCTACAAATCTCAATTCCAGCAGTCTCTACACACTCTGAGGCAAGTCCTAGTGCAGGGCAGTTTCTTTCCTGACGCCTGTCCCCATTTCCTCCTGCCTGCCTTCCCACGTGCCTTGCTTCATCCCTCACCCCTTGCTTAGCTTCACCACCTCCATCTCTCCTGGCCTCTTACCCACATGGCTCGAGCCATGTGACAGTCTTTTTCTGTTAAACCAGCCACAAATTCCAACTCTCTCCAGCAACAATCGTCCCCCATCCCATTCACAACGAACCTTGAGAACATTTCTAAATTCACAGCCTCTACCGTTTCACCTTCTACTCACTCTCAAACCATGTTTCCCTCCACTGAAATGGATTTTTGCCAAGGTCACCCACAACCTCCATGATAATAAATGCAAAGAGTGTTTCTCAGTCCTCATCTTTTTTTTAAATAATTAGTAGTATCACCCAGTATTTACCTAGCACTCCTTATAGGCCAAGCATGGTATGCCATACTCTGGGCTTCACAAGCAGATGAAGTACATTTTACAATTATACTCCTTTTATGAGTTGAGACTTTGAGAAGTAAGGTAACATGTGCCTAATGTCACACAACCTGTGAGCCGGGCAGTTGGGTTTCGAACGCGAACTCAGCTCCAGAGCCCAAGTCCTCATCCACTGCAGTGGCTCCTTCCTCTGTGCGGCATCAGACCGCACACCCTTCGCCTGGCTCTGTGCTTTCTCCCTGCTCCTTCTTGGTCTCTATTTGAGGCTGCTCTTCCTTGGTGCACCCTTAAACACCGATGTCCCTAATGCTCCATTCTTGGCTCCTCATCCTTGAGGGTGCTCTCACATGGTTCCTGACCTCAATTATTGCACACACGGATGCAAAATCGGCCTCTCCAGCCAGTCTCTCCAACTGGTCTACTGTCACCTCCACAGATGCCTCAGCTTCAACGTGTCCAACATGGATTCTGCTCCTCTACCTAATTTGAGTTAAGTGCTCTTCCTAGGTACTCTCTCGGCATCCTGTAGGGCCTCCTTCCTAGCACTAACCACACTATGTTGTGGTTACTGGGTCTTTGTCTGCTATCCTGTGTATCATCTTTGTCTTTCCAGTGCCTAACACAGGAGCTAATATGCAGTAGGTGCTCACTCAGCAATTATGAAATTAAGTAATGCAGTTATGTGAAATCCATAACCTTCCTAGACCTCAGTTTCCTCATCCAGAAAATGAAAGACTTAGAGCAGGAGAATGAAAATGTGTTCCATCCTGCAAGCTACCCTTGCTTGGAAAAAGGGTTTGCGGTCAACGGAGTTAAGACATAGTGCATGTTCTCCTCTTGGCAATTCACATTAGATATCACATTAAAAGCTCTGACAATCCTTTGTTCTTGTTTAAGTAAAGGTTTCTCAAACGTATTTGACCACAGAATCTTCTTTTCCTGGAGTACCCCAGCCCCTCCAGTCTGAGTGGTGCTCCATGGGGTACACACTTTGGCAAACATTAGACCAGTGGTTGTCATTGTGTGGGGGTGGGGACTATGCAAGCTGCTAAACATTCTACAATGTACAGAACAGCCCCCACAACAAAGGATTATCGACTCAAAATATTAATTGCACCCAGGTTGAGAAACTCTGTGCTAGAACAATCTTTATTATCAAAGCCCCTTCCAGCTCTAAAACTTCTGATGCCAAAAAGTCATAAAAACTTACCAAGATGCTTCAAATATAGAGAATGAGACAGCCCATTTAGAACAAAGATTAAACAAAGATCCATTCCTTTTAAGCTAACAAAAAGGGTTTGCTTAGAATATTAACTAGCCATTCTTGGCTACTTTCATATTTGTCTTCAATTGTTTATTTCATATGTTTATTTTGATTTTTGTATTTTGTTATCAATCTTTTATATGCAATATATTTATAGCATTATATTGTGGAGCAATCACTGGAAAAAAATTCACTTTATTTGGTCACAAATTATAAAAAATTAAGCAAAATTAAAGGGAAATGTGACAGTACCATATTGTGCAAAAAGTAGTGCTGAAAGGGATGATGATTTTTTTAACATTTCATTTTAGTTAAAAAAACAAATTGTTCTGTGTCCAAATTTCATTTGCTTCAGGGAAGAAAAGAAAAATAAATTGCTTTAAATTTAATACACATCAAGGATAAAATGAGTAACTACCAAAGAGCTATTGCAAATTGATTTTTAGCAGCTGCCTCCCCATTCTTCATCTTAAAAAAAGTTTTTGATTATAAATGATTTTGTTTGCTAGAATAAAAATCTGATCACTACATTACAACACATTTTGTCTCTAAGCAGTTTCAGAAAGTAATTTTAAAACATTTATCTTTGCCAAAAATACCACTGTATTTAAATAATGATATAGTAATAATGATAATAATAGTTAACAATTTATTGAGCACTTAAGAAATGCCAGGCAAGTGTATTGCATAGTCAGGGGTCCTCAAACTTTTTAAACAGGGGGCCAGTTCACTGTCCCTCAGACCATTGGAGGGCCAGACTATAGTTTAAAAAAAACTATGGACAAATTCCTATGCACACTGCACATATCTTATTTTGAAGTAAAAAAACAAACGGGCAAAAACACCCACATGTGGCCCACGGGCCGTAGTTTGAGGACGACTGGCATAGATGATCTCATTCTAAAACATGAACACCTAAAGGTAGTTACTATTAATCCCGTTTTACAGAGGAGGAAATAGAGGGTTTTTTTCAAGAAAGGGAGTTATTCCCCAAAGTGATACTGCTAAGAAGTAGCAAAAACAACCTTTGCATCTGTTTGATTCTGGAGTATTTGATTATGAATACTGAGCCCTTTTTGTTTGTTTGAGAGTAACTTAAATGCCAACTATCATGAAGAATCAGCAAAAGACTTAGTTTTAATGAGCATGGCAGTAACAGTTAGAAGCCCTGGGGAGGATGATCAAAAAAAAAAAAAACTTTAACTGTTTTCACACGGATATTCTCCCTGTGGTGTCAGTATTTGAAATATTTCATTTAGGTAAATGTGAGACAATATGGTCCAGTCCTTTGCTTTGTAAACTTGAAATAGTCACCTCAAAAGCAAATTAGTCTGCTTCGAAAAACAATCTGGCAGTTTTTCAAAAATTAAATATACAGAATATAGAGTTACCATATTATCTATCAATTCCACTTCTAAATATATACCCAAAGAGAAATTAAAACATATGCCCACATGAAAACTTGTACACTAATGTTCATAGCAGTATTGTTTTTAATAGCCAAAAGTTAGAAATAACCTGCATGTCCATTAACTGATGAATGGATAAACTGTGGTACACCCATACAATGAAATATTATTCAGCCATAAAAAGGAATGAAGTACTACAACATAAACTTTTAAAATATTATGCTAAGTGAAAAAAGCTAGTTAGAAAAGGCTATATATTATATGATTTCATTTATAAGAAATGTTCAAAATAGGCAAATCAGAGAGACATAAAGTGAATTAGTGGTTGCCAGGGACTGAGGTGATTGCTAATAAGCAAGAAGGTGTTTCTTTTAGGGGGAGATGAAAATGTTCTGGAATCAGATAGTGGTAACGGTTGCACAACTATAAATATAATAAAAACCAATGAACTGTACGTTTTAAGAGAGTAAATTTTGTGGTATGTGAATTACGTCTCAAAAGACAAAAATAATCACATTAGATTACCTGCAAAAAAGAAATAATAAAGTTCATGTTTATAACTTGATTGATTAAGATACATATATCTGTCAATAGGATTTGGGGATTTTAAGTGAATGAGCTGGTTAACCATACTACTTACATCATTTTACATTAAAAAAAAAAACCAAGAACCTGTACTCTGTAGATTTAAATTCCATATACATGAAGTTATGCTGAATAAAAGCTGAAGTTCTGACCTAGAAGTATATTCTAATACCTAGTAAAAATCTTTGCTTCAAGTATATGTATCGTGGTTATTCCCAATAACCATGACTTACACTGACTTACACTGAACAATGCTGGTAAACCACCCTCCACCCTGCTACAGGAAACAGGGCAACAACCCTCACACAGTGAAAGGAGAAATCTATCATCCTCCATTTTCTGGGCCAATACCCCTTAATTGGCATAAACAGAGGTTGTCTGTAGGTCATGGAAAAGGTTAACATGCTAGGGCTGAGAGCATGCTAAGGAAAGAGCTGAGATAGCTCTATCCTCTCATCTCTGGCTGACCTTCAGGCTCTGTGCAAACAGGAAGTGAAGGCTAAAGCAGGGTTGTAAACTGCCTGGTTGGGCATTAAAACACACAGTCCAACTGCAAAGACTAGGAGTTGTTCATGTTTTTTTGTCCCAGGTGTTTAAGGAAATTTCTGTCAATCACTGGCTGAATGCTAAGCCAATGGAACAGAGGCTTCAATGGCCATACATGACGAAGAATACAGACTTTACAAAATTAATACAGAAAAGTCACTAAACACATAAAAAGCAACAACTACCATAAATAGCAACAAACCCTGGGGAGTGGAGAGACTCTGATTTCCAGAATTTCCACATTATAATATTAAAAATGTCCAGTTTTCAACCAAAAATTACTTGGCATACAAAGAAAGATGAAAATATGGCCCATATACAGGAAAAAAGGCAACTAATAAAAATGCCTAAGGAAGGCCACACACTGGACTTACTAAATAAAGACTTTGAATCAACTATTTTAAATATGCTCAAAGAGCTAAAGGGAACCCTGTACAAAGAACTAAAGGAAATCATAAGAATGTCTCACCAAATAGGGACTATCAATAAATAGATAAAATGATTTTTTTTAAATGAGCCAAATAGAAATTCTGGAGTTGAGAAATACAATAATTTAAGTGAAAATTTCAATTTGCTCTCAATAGCAATAAGAATCACCAAATTTGGAGATAAATCAAATGAGATTACACAATCTGAGGAGCAGAAAGACAAAGGAATGAAGAAAAGTGAACAGTCTTAGAGACCTGTAGGACTCGATCAATCATACCAATATATGTATAATCAAGTTCTATAATGAGAGCAGAGAGAGAAAGGAGCAGAAACAACATTTGAAGAAATAATGGCTGAAACTCCCCAAGTTTGATGGCAAACAAGAAATAATGTTTACTTAAGGGCAATACTAACAGAAGTGGTTATGTGAGCACATAAAGGACAAGTGAATCAAGTGAACCCACCCATGGCGCTGGGTGTTTCTGACACAAGAAAAGTGAGAGTCTAATAGGATAGAATTCCTTGTAAATAAAAATCCATTAAGAAGTGTGTGCTGTGGTGAGTTTAACAGCACTAAATGCTACAGGTAGACCCTCAAGATGATAAGAGGAAATGGCAGACAGGCCTCCATCTGTGCAACCCTGGCCACTCTCACTGGCCTTGAGGTGTCTGCTCTCTTGCTGTCCTGCTCCTTTTGCAGCTGTGTGCTGCTACCTCCCTGGCCTTCCCCACTCCTCACTGCTGGATCACCTGATGTGACACTGGTCCTCTTGCAGACCAGTTGCCTGCCCCCAACCCAATCTCAAATCTCCAAGATGGTGAGCAGCAGCTGTTATGGACTGAGGTCTGCCTTATCCCTCCAGCAGGAGTCAAAGGGCTGAGAAGCCTACCCTACAAGTTGCCAAAAGTCTGGTCCACCCTGACTGATTGAAGAGTCAAACACAAATGACATTTTAATCACTGGCTGGTGGCCAGGGGATGGGGGGAGGTGAGTGTATGTTCACACAAAATATTTTATTATACTTAGTGATCTTTTAAATTGATTCCTACAAAGAGGAATCATTTTAAATATTAATACATTTTAAATATTAATATTTATTTTAGAAGGGTTATTGTTTTTTCCAATGAACACTTTTTCACTTTTACAGTAAATAGCAATAGGGAAATCAGGGTTCAATATGTAAAATTTTGCCTCCAGAAGTTTTTTGTTTGTCCAAAGTATTAATGGATTCCTTGCTAGAGGGCAGGTAAGGGAGCAGTTGCCTTTTATTAAATCTTGTACTTTGATTACCTCCTTTTGTATTTAATTGTCTCTAAAAGATTATTTTTTCTTAAAACATATTATTTTTATTTTTGTGGGCTAGGAAAGGATTCTGTGCCCATTCACAGATAGAATGTCTCATTTGCCAACTGCAAATTATGATATTTGATATGATATTGACAGACATATACCTACAGGATGCATTCAATAGCACCTAATATAATCATTTCTAGGTCCTCTGTTAAACATATTAGACTATAAACAAATACATGGATAGGGAGACATATTTTCCCAAGTTGGCCTCTTCCATAGCTATATATTTAGTGGAATTATGAGATCTTAGGAATGATTTATTTTGACAATGGAAGTAATCTTTCATAAGAGTTAAGAAACACAATGCATTATCAAAGAAAGTTCTAACCAGTTAAAAAAGAATAAATAGATTTCAAATCTTTAAAGTTACCATTTTTAGACCTTTATAAAATTTCAGAATTGCTTTAAAGCTTTGGGGGAGGGTTATATGCTTAAAATAGGTTTTAACTTAGCATTTCTATTACAAACTCTAAATCACAGTGCTAAATTCTGAATACTAAAATTCTTCCTGAATAAGTTTTAACATAACAAAAACTACAGAGCCAGATTCTAGCAGTAAAGATTCTGCTTTATAGGAATTAATTTTTAAAGTTCATAACTATTAAAAAGCATAAATTTTCCTCCTACCCTGACATAAATTAAAAATAGCTTTTGTTGTATCACATTCTTTTTAAATAGTTGCATGCAACTTTTTTCCTCTTTCCTTTTTTTTGTTCTGTTAAAAATATGCATAACTCAACCAACCTACTAAAATCAAAGCATCTTCAACTTTCTTTTTCCCACAGTTTCAAACAGTTTGTTGGACAAGATTCTTCCACATAGGTTTCTTAATATTTCCTGTGTCTTTACTTAGAGAATAGTTCTATTTGGACCCTTCATAATCAAATTCTTTCTGATGACTGGCTGATTAATAGAAAGGGAGCAGTCATAAAGATCATGCCAAAATGATTTGCATCTGTCTTAAGAAAAAAATTTTGCACTTGTACATGAGAATAAATAGTGATATTCTGGGTATTTAGAACCTTGTTCTCTCAAAATCTGCCATACTTCTATTTCACTTTTTTCTAAGACACGGGCGGCAGTACATCTCCTGTTTTTCTCATCCACATCCTGACCCAGCCTTTGAAGAATGCTGAAAGCCTGGTGAAATAAGATCCCCTCTTAGGGAAATCCGGATGCCGTTTTCCTCAAAAGATTATTCTCAGCTCTTGTGTTCAATGATCTTACCCTTTACTAGATATTCTACCAGCTTGCCAAGTAGGGGAGTAAGATTCACCAATTCACAGTTCCCAAAGTGTCTGGAGCAATTAAGCAAGTAAGTCACATTTCTAATGTATCAGTCCCCTAATCCATTGGTCACTATATTTAAAGTTTTTTAATATGATGAAGGCAGATGATTAAATTAAAACAATCTACTTGGCACTGTTTATTTTAAAGGACTCTTTTCAAAGGCAACTTTATTCTGGAATCAATTTTCAATTGCTTTGCTAATTCTGACACCACAGCTTCCAGAAAATATCATTTTGAAGTCCATATTCACAGAATCTTTGCAATGAGGATTCTTAGGAAAAAACACTTATTCAGGTGCTGCTACCTAAGGCTACTCTTCCTCACTCTGAGGGAAGCACTTCTAGAAAAACAGGTGCCCCCTCTACCAGACTCAAAAAAGGTCAGTCATAAAAACTGTATGTTTTCTGTAAGCCAACTACAGAAGCTGCAGAATTAATACTAAATATTAAAGAGCTAAGCATACAATTTTAAAAGTCAGAAAAACAGCAAGTATAAACCCAAAGAAAGAAAAGGGAAAGAAATAATAAGGGTAAAGGAAACAATAAAAGATAAAACCAGAAATTAATATAACAGAAAAGGGATACAATAGAGCAATACTCAAAAAAGATCAAAAAGCCACAAGTTGATCCTTTAAAAAGATTATGAAACTGATAAATTACTGGCATAACTGATAGAGAAAAAAGAATAAACAATACTAATAATGAAAAGAGGACCATAACTATATATGCAGAGTATTATAAAAAGGCAAGAGAGTATGATGAACATTATGCCAATAAATTTGAAAACACAGACAAAATGGACAAATGCCTAGAATCTTATAACTAAACAGTAAAAAAAAAAAAAAAAAATAACAATGTAGTACCTAGACTTCAAACTAGCTAGTATACAAAGGCACTGCTAAACTCAGGAAAACAAAACAAATCTCAGAACCTCAACTGCACTGTTTCCTATTATTATTTAGTAATTTAAATTTTGGCTCCAAATGAGTGAAGTCAGTTTTTTGGTTCAAATGAACAAAACTAAAAATTTTAACTAAAATATTTCATATCTAAGTATATGGTTTGTAAATGCTCTAAATTTAAGAATGATGTCCACATCTTTTTAAATTTATTTAATCCACAGTTTTCCTAAAGTAGTTCTGTTTAACTTTTGGGATTAGTGAATACAATATTATATGTGCTGTCAAGTGTTAAGTGATTAGGATTTATTAACTTTCTGAAACTTAACTGCATGATCTTTGTACTCCTATATTTAATATTAACTTTGACTGCCTTACTACAGTGCTATGTAAGTGCAAAGAGCAACAAAGTCAAAGAATTATATGACTAGAAGAGATTTCCACCCCTTTCTTGACAGACAAGGAAACTGAGACCCGGTGAGCGGAAGTAACTTGCCGAGGTTGTTACGATGGCACACTCACAGAAAGTTATGATAATCCTGTACCTGGTGGAACACAATTTTGTCCCATTATCTTTACTATTAAGGTAATACAAAGCTATTACTCAAACCCTAACATGCATCTCTCTGTGACATACTATCTAGAGTCAGCACAGCCACTAACATTAAGGAGACTTTTCATACATTATATATATAAAGAGACCATTTTCCTATTTAGTTCCCAAATTTACCTATTCCTTGAAATTTTAACTGCATTTTCATATACAGAAAGAGATCTATCATAAATAGGAGGAAAGGAGGAAATTATTTCATCACTGAGATTCAAAATCAAATTTTGTGATTTATAAAGTCTTCTCTGTCATAAATGTACAATTTTTCAATAACAAGCTACTTAAAAGATGAGATTTTCATATAAAACACAAAAAATATCCATTGTTTTAACATTTCTCTCTTTTCATCTTCCTGGTTTAAATGACTTGCTGACTGCAAAATTCATGGTGATAATTTGCTCTTCCTTATACTAACCTAGCATGATCTTATAGTCTTATTTTACTTTCTCAGATTAAGTATATGAACCAAAACTGTGTTGAACAGTTCTCCTTTGATTCACGCAGTTATACAAAAGTTGTATGTCCCCAGCAACACATATAGGTAAAAAGGGAAATATTCAGGCATTCATCCAAATTTTTTCTACATAATACTAAATTTTCAAATAAAGTTACATTTGAATGATTCACCTAATAGAAATTTGGCATTACAGAATCATCACATCAAGATGACTACAGTTTGCCTGTTGAATAAGTTTCCAAGATGATCACCATAATGTCCCCCATTCCACATGATCTTCTTCAGTGTGAACCTGCTTCTCTCCCATCAAGAAGTGGAGGTCTCATTCCCCTCTCTCACTCAATCAGGGCTGGCCTATGATTGATTTGTAACTAAAAGAATGCAGTGGAAGCAGTCTGGTTGACAGTCTCAGCTGAGCCCAATCTTACCATTATCCCTGCAAACATGCCCAACACGTGAGTGAAGAGGCCATCTTGAAAGCAGACCCTCTAGCCTCGATGCTAGTCATCTGAATCACCCCAGCCATTCAAGTCTTCCCAGTTGAGGCCCCAGACAGCAGGGAGTTGAGACAAGCCATCTCTGATGTGTCCTGTCCAAACTGCCAATCCACAGACTCCAGAAGGCTAAAAAGATCCTTTAGACCTGAAGGAAGGAAGATCACTCCATTGGTGCACAGAGGATGTATGTCCTTAGCAAAATGGAACCATGTCCCATGCACATCCGGATTGTGAAGGACAGAGAGGGGCTAAGTACCAGGAAAAGGCTGGGCCAGGGAAGGAAGTGCCTTTTATAGCATAGCTATCTCATTCTCCAGCGACTGCCAGGCAACCTACTAAGGAAACTATGAGTCTCCAAGGGGCTCATAAGACAAAGAACACAGCAAGGAGAGAGGGGGGAGATAAAGAACACACAAGCTGTTCCTCCACCCTATGAGGGACAGGATGACACATGGACAATGTATAACCACAAAAGAGAGTAGAAAGTCTAAGGTATAATTTACCTTACAGTCCTGAATACCAAAGAGGAAAAGTCAAGTATTTTAACTATCTTTACTTTTTATCCTTCGAAATTCTATTGATAATATATTTTAAGTCTCTTTAAGTAACTGATGTCAAAATAATTCCAAACATTCATCATGAAATCTTTGGATTTTTCTTCTTTTAAAAAGATGATAGAAGCACATTCATTTCATGCCACAATACCACTGACTCTTTATATGGATGGTATTAATTTGCTCCTTTTAGGCTATTTTATACTGGATGCTCTTGGTGGGAAGTTATTCTTGGAGTTTTGGCAGTAACAAATTCAATTGACAAATTTCAGAATATATTTTTCAAACAGAAATAATTTAAGAAAGTGGGGCATGGCGGTTCACACCTGTAATCCTAGCACTTTGGGAGGCCAAGGCAGGAGGGTTACTTGATGCCAGGAGTTCAAGACCAACCTAAGCAACATAGTGTCACACCCATCTCTACAAAAAAAAGAAAAGAAAAGAAAGAAAGACTTTAAGGAGAAGCTACTTCCCACCTGACCATTCCTCCACACTATGGGTCATTTTCTTATTTCCCTCTTTTAATGCTGCAGGAAAGATAATGTCAGTAGATGTAGGGACTAGTTCACTGAAGAAATTCATCAGCTTCAGCAAAAACTATGACCCAACAAGGGCTATTATATTTCCTTAGCCAACACAAGTGAGAAACTCCTAGTTTAAAAGCTAAATATGTGGTTATTCATTGTTTTAAAAGGCCGAATAATCTTATATTCCACATTCTTCCTTCTCCCTCAAGTATCTATTCCTAGTATGGCAGGTTTACTGAGTCAATTATACCTCTTTTAATTCTAGTATTAAAGTAGGCTGTCACCTGCAAAAAGTGAAAAAAAGAATAAACACAGATCAAAACACAAGGATGCTTTTCAAGATTATAGGTCCCTACTAAGCATACTTTGATTTAATTAATTGAAAACCATGGAAACCTTAGCAGACTATTTTAGATGCTCATGAATCACTTCCTGAGGTGTGAGCAAGTTGGGCCTGGCCTTTCTTCATGGTTATTTATTGCATTCCCAGCTTCTGAAATGTAAGCTGAATGGGGCGTCCCTCCTTCTCTGTCTGTCCTTTCCTCCTACCTCTTCTCTCTCCCTTTCACAAAGCTGTATGTGGCAGATAGGCAGGCACAAGAGGAGCATCGTTCTTTTCCCTACATCAAAACCTGGCCTGACCTAAATAATGTCAAAATAACCTTTTATGAAATAATCACAGTTCTCCATAGTTCAAATGATGAATTTAGAAGGAAAAACCACATAAACAGAATAAATCAATGAGAAGTAATTTCCTAATGACAGAGATGAAACACTATCTGAATAAAAAGAGGAAAAAGTCATAAAATTAAAAGGAAAAATATTAGTCAGAGTAGCAAAGAAACCTACCTATACAAGAAAACGTATCTAAACCACAGGGCAGTAACTGTTTCCAGTGCCAAGAAAACCCATGAATTATGGAGCATGAATAACTACAACAGGAAATACACACTGAAAATTTTCAGAGATTTTAACAGTAAATACATGTTGGCTTTTTCTATGTCAGGTTTTGGCTAAGTATCAGTATACAGTGAACATGTGGACATTACTACTTGGAATCTCTCACCTTAAAAATAAAAAAAGGCAAGGTGAAAATGAATGTGAGGATTTCAATTAAGTCTGAAGCAACTTCTAGACCTTGAATCAAAAGCATTAACCTCATAGAGAGAAGAATGTTCACCAAAGTTATACATTATTTGCTTTACGTTAATTTTTCTTTACCCCATTATAAAAGATATGTTTTAATTGACTTATTCTAACATCCACTAAGTCAGCTTTATAAGCAAATCAAACCTTCATTTCCTTAAACTGAAAGTATTATTTTATAAGTTAAAGTGATATTTTATGAGTTTACTTTTAAATCTTTAAACCACATATACCACATAAATCCTACAACAAAAAGACTTTAACAAATTCTACAAGGATTTTTAATCATTCATTTTTACTACAGTATAACTTCATGAAAATCCAGGTTTACCAAATCTACTAAAAAAAAGATACATATTTTAATCCAGTAAAATAGGACCACCAAGAGAAAAAAAAACTTGAAATTCAAATTCAATTTATCATGAAAGTACACTAATATTTTAATTCATAAGCTTAGAATCCAACTCAACATACCAATTTTAATGATGGATGTATTTAATAAATACTTTTTTGAAAACCCTTATTTCTCCTTGATAATATTAGTGCTTAAGAAAATTAAACTGAATGTTACTCCCAAATTCTTCCACTCACTATTATATATATTTTTCCACATATAAAATATACTTTATTATCCTCATGAAAACTATATAGTATATTAAGATCTATGTTAAAATTACCTTGTTTTTCTCTCTAAGTACTTTCTCCTCAACTCACAACTAAAACAATTTCACATAAGTAACGGCATATTCCAAAAGTTCTACATTAAATAAGAAGGAACAAAAAAATCAACATTGGCTAAATGCAACTGCATTGCATTTCACAGTCACCAAATTTAAAACACTGACAACAGCATCAGTTGCTAAAAGTCCCCAATATCATAGGAATCTGGCAAGTCATACATCAGAGGGTGTTGAAGAAAAAATTTTTTAAAAAAAACTGCTATGGTGGGTGTTTCACTAATGATACAGTCCCTATATTTCAATAATCTGAAATGAGAGTCTTGTTTTATTTTTTTTAATAACAGGAACAAAATTTATAGGCAGATTTATCTTTCACAAAATCATGAATCTCTAAATCTAGCACAAGTGTTCTATTCAAAATGATTATGAGGGTTTTTTTTTAGCAACACACTGCCATAAAAATAATGACTACATGACAGTTGTTTTATATATATATACACACAAATATACTTACATTTATATATTTATATTTTATTAAGTAATTGGATTTCGTTTCCCTTTCTCAAAACAAGGTCATTTTACATTTCCCAAAATCTTTGACTAAATTTAAATTTTGTTTTCCTGACAAATTTAAAATTGTATGATTTGAAGTAAACATATCAGAAAGCAGTCAACCACTAAAATATTAATTTATTTGCTTACTAATCCTAACAGAATCCCAGCAATAATCTGAAAATATGATTGAGAAGAATTTTATACCACACCCCGTATTAGGCAGTGATCCTATTTTCTACGTGAAGACATTAGTAACTCCACCGGTTTGCCAGCTAAAGGATACAGGGCCAGACCCCTAAAACAAAAATTCCAGCTAGTGGGTGAGAAGTGTCCTAAGAGAAGAGCTGGGCTTGCTAACCAGGAGAGGAAGAGCATTTCTGGAATAGGGTAGGAGAAGATCCCAGAGAAGCACTGAGGACAGATGGGGCGTGTCCTAGGAACCAACGCGAAGGTTAGGGCTTCAGCCTCAAAGCAAAAGGTATCACAGAAGTGTTTAGTGAAGAATTTTACAAAGTAGTGCTGTAGGAGTACTAATTTGGAAGCTGTGTGAGGAAGGATTTGGGGGAAATGGAGAGGAACAGGAGAAAGGGAGGCTAATTCTCGTAATGATCTAAGCATGCAGTGTTGACAGGAGCCTGGTACCAGCATCAGAAACGATGGGACAGAGGTGGGGCATGATGAGTACACAGTCAGCTGGCAGGGGCAGGCCATCTTCCAACACCGATGTCTCAAGAAAGGTTTTGTTCAGTTGGCTGCTTTGGTTTAGTTTGGTTTGCTTAGAAAGTGCCTATCTAGTTAGATTTATAGATCTAACCAGGATCTATCTCGCAGTCAACAGCAGTTCAGAATTGTGTATTAATATTGTTAAAGCAAAGAAAGCAGTCAAAGAAAGCAGAATAACTCAGTGGAAAGAGCACCTGGTGTCACACCCAGGAGCCCACAAATCTATTTTTGGCTTTTTGAGCAATGTTGCTCATCACCTTGTACAACCAAATAGGTCTCAGTTCCCTTCAAAGAAAAATGGTAAAGCAAATTGATATGACCCATGAATTTACTGAGGGGAGAAGCAAACAAACTCAAATCTGTGAAAGTGCTCGGGAGTAAAACCACCATACAAATGTTAAACCACTAACAAGTAATATTTTCTAAATGATACCAGATGGACCTTCAGTTTTACCCAACTGGATGCATCTTTTGTTTTGACGAGGATGCAAACACATCAATACCAAAATGTACCATTTTACCTACATATGTTCTTCTTTCCATGTCTGTTTTTTGCTTCTAAAGTTGTAGATCAATCACAATCTTGATAGAATTTTGAAACATTATGTGACTATTTTTTTAAAAAAACCTGACAGGCAGAGTATTTCTATAAATTCAAATCCAGAGCAAAGACTTTAAAACAAAAATAATGCAATGGTTGCACTAAACCACTGGGAAGGTTACCTTTGAGGCAGGTCATCCATACACTACAAGTTGAGTATTCCTTAACCAAAATGCTTGGGACCATTAAGTGTTTCAGGTTTCAGATTTTTCTAATTTTGGAATATTGTGAATATACATAATGAGATATCTTAGGGAAAGGACCTATGTCTAAACATTAAATTCATTTATGTTTCATCAAACTTTATACACATAGCCAAAAGCTAATTTCATACAATATTTTTAGTAATTTTGTGCCTGAAACAAAGTTTGTATACACTGAACCATCAGAAAGCAAAGGTGTCAGGTGTGGAATTTTCCACTTGTGATGATGTCAGTGCTCAAAAATTTTGGATTTTGGAGCATTTTGGATTTTTGGATTATAGATGTTCAACCTGAATTCATGAAAACAAAGGGACATATAAAAGATAATTTGCGTTTTGCATGAAAATTGAGCCCAAGGAACACCTAAAAGTAACAGAGACAGTTCAGGTTTCCTCTTGTCCATTCAAGTTGTGATGGCATGAACTCTGGGAGTCCAGTACCTTTACATGGCAAAAGTGAAGCTCATAGGTTATTAGCCAGTGGGGAAAGTTCTGAACTCCTCTTTCTTGAAGACCTGGGTTTGTTCAAAGAAAACACAGTCTAATATATGAGTTAGATTTAAATGTCCTAGAACTAGGGAAACAAACCAAGTAAATTTTAAAGATACTCTGGAGTGTTCTTTTTCTGCTCCTTAGTTTTGAACGGTCTCTCTACTCTCCCATTAAGTTATGATAGTAAAATAAAAATAATTATGCAAGTAAAAAGTTAGAAATATATTAATGTGGGCCGGGCGCAGTGGCTCACGCCTGTAATCCTAGCACTCTGGGAGGCCGAGGCGGGCGGATCGCTCAAGGTCAGGAGTTCAAAACCAGCCTGATCAAGAGTGAGACCCCGTCTCTACTAAAAATAGAAATAAATTAATTGGCCAACTAAAAATATATAGAAAAAATTAGCCTGGCATGGTGGCGCACGCCTGTAGTCCCAGCTACTCAGGAGGCTGAGGCAGAAGGATTGCTTGAGCCCAGGAGTTTGAGGTTGCTGTGAGCTAGGCTGACGCCACGGCACTCACTCTAGCCTGGGCAACAGAGTGAGACTCTGTCTCAAAATATATATATATATATATATATATATATATAAATGTAAAATAATAGTGAAGATTTCAGAGCCAGATAGATGTGTGCTCAAATCAGAGCTGTGCCCATTACTAACTCTAGAATGGGAATGATAAGTCTATCACACTGTCACTAGATATATTTTGAAGATAGAGCCAAAAGGATTTGCTGATAGACTGGATGTGGTATATGAGAGAAAGAGAAGAGTCAAGGATGACTCCAAGGCCTGAACATCTAAAAAGATTTCATCAAACTAACATAGGGAAGGTTACAGATGGATCTGGCTGGGTGGGGGAAAAGTAGAGTTGTGTTTGAGACATGATAAGTGGAGATATCTAGTAGGCATCTGGATACATATGCCTGGAGCACAGAAGATAGTCAGGGTGAAGATATAAATTTGGGAGTGGTTGGCATATAGATGGCACTTAAAGGCGTGAGACAAGATGAGATCATCAAGGGAGTATGAACAGACAGAAAAGAGAAGATAGAAAGAAGGCTGGGATCACTTCAACCTTGGGAGGTCAAAGAGAAGGAAAGGATAAGCAAAGGAGAATGAAAAGACTGATGAGTGAGACAGAAGGAAAACTGGGAGAGTAGGGAGCCCTGGAAGCCAAGCAAAGTAAGGGTATCAAGATAGGGAATAATAGGGATGGGTGAAGTAAAGAGAGAACTGCAAACTGACTAATGGATTTAGGAACTTGGAGGTTATTAACGGCCTTGACAAGAGGGACTCTGGTGAATAGTGACGGTATGAACCTGAATAGAGTGTGTTTTAGAAAAATGGGAGCAAAGAATTGAAGACAGTTATCATAGATGACTTTTCAAGTTGTTTTTGCTGCAAAAGGAGGCAAGAAAATTGGACAGCAGCCAGCAGGAGAAGTGGCATCAAAAGAACATGAAAGAAATACCGGAATGTTTGATGCTGACGGGAATAATCCAGTAGAGAGTGAAAACTGGCACTACAGCAAAGGTGGGGAGAACTGCTTATGAATGAGATAGTAGGCAAGAAGGGTTGAGATCTTCCACCTGAATGGAGAAACTGGCTTTGGGTGGGACCCAGGCTAGTTTGTCTTGGTAATACGAGGGAAAGCAGAATCTGTGGTTGCAATGTGAGTATAGTAGGCTATGTCCAAATAACAGTGGTAATCAACCAGATCAATTCTATTGCTTCTTAGGGATTGGAAGGGAAGACCCCCTCCCAAGGAAGAAAAGGAAGGAAATCACCCTGAACTTTAAATTTCCTAATTATTTTAAAAAGACAGCATTTAAACCAATTATGCTGTTTTAAACCAGAAAAGACAGAATTATTTTTGACATATTCCTGGCTTTTGCTGAACAGGAATGTGGACTCCACAGAAATATTAAATCAATTATAGAATATAAAGGAAGTTACAGAACATAGAAGAATATGTGAGTTGCAGTATGTAAATTTCAACCCCAGGACATATGAAAGTTAGTATCCTTGTTCCTAATCCTCTTCATTAGTCATTGTGTGCCTAGTGTACCTTAAATTAACAATCCTGAAATATATTTAATAAGAAAACAGTAAGAATACAAATAATTATATCTAAAACCATTGAGTACATTGGTGTGTCGAACCCTGTGTTAAATGTTATAATATATTCATTCTCATTTAATCAGCACAGTAGTCTGCTGAAGGAACACTATTATTATTATTATTATTCCTTTTTCATAGATGAGGAAATTATCAGAAGTTATATAACTTGCCCAACAAATAGTAAGTGGCAGAGCTAGAATTCAAACCTAGGTCCTTGCTACCAAGAAACAGCAAAAACCTGTATGTTGAGAGTATACATTTTAAGTTACTACCCTAAGAACTCAGCCCAAGAACAACAAGGATAACAACCTTAAATTTTTTAAATGTATTAGAAGAAAACATAAAAATACTGCTCTCTTGAGTAAGCAAAACATTTCTACTTTTACCCAAGTGCAGCAGGCGGATAACATAAGCCCTTCTATGTTACTTCTGAAACACAACGAGAGCTATGGTCTGCCCTCCGATGTCATCATACACTAACATTACTTTATAATAGGAGGAGAAATAGAAAGAAGGCTGAAGTTAACTTAAGACACCACGGTTCTTCGCACACATTACCATAATTTCCCAAATTAGACATCATCAGAAAATAAACTTAAGTTGATACAGTGTATATTTCCAACAGTCTCTGCTACCATCACATTTTTATTAATTTCATATTTATCTGAAAAAACAAGCTATTTTTAAGCCCAGCAACAAAAATGTATAAACAACCTAGAGTACAGCCTCAATCCACAATACCTATACCCTGAGGCTGCCTGCCTCCAAGACAACGAACATTTGTCACTTGGCCAAACTAGCTGTCCTATCCCATTCACGGGCCTTTGCTCATGCTGTTCTCTGTGTCTGGGAATTCTCCACCCACCTCCTTCAGTAGTGGATGCAGGAAGTACCCTGCCCAAATCCCCCAACTGCCCTTAGGGTTGGCTACTAACAGCTTTCAGCTAACCAGGGATGTCACATCCTCCTGCCCACAGGCAGATGGGGAAGGGGTAGATGAAAAGAGACAAGAGACAAATCAACCAACTGAAATGTGTGGGAGCTTATCTGGACCCTGAATTAAACAAACTGTAACTTTTTTAAAGTTCTACCTTTTAAAAATAATTGCCTATCTGAACACTGACTAGATATTTGATGATATGGAAGAATTATTGTTGATTTTTAGGTATAATAATATCATGGTTTGTATAAATATATTTATGGATAATACGGTGTATGGGATTTGCTTTAAAATAACAGGATGGGGATAAGTCTGTAGGAGCACAGAGAAAACTAGATTGGCCATGAGCTGGTAACTGCTGAAGGTGGGTGATGGGTACACAAGGGTTCACTACATTATGCTGTCTGTGTCTATTTCCCATAACAAACAGTTTAGAGAGAGAGAGAGAGAACCCCTGAAAGGGAGGAAGGAAGTCAAACATACAGCAGGAATGACAAACAGTGCCAAATCAGCCTACAATATTAAGTTTTCATTTACATTTGCTTAAACATTATCTGGAATAAATTATTAAAATTAATAGATATCATTAGAATAAAAATATAGTGAAGATTCATTAAATTTGTTCTGAAATAAAATAAACTGAAATAGAGTGAAGTGAGCTGATACTCTTTCATGTAGACACTATGAAGGTAGGTAAAGCAAATAACCAAATGCCACCTCAATGGCATGACTCCTGAAATACGTTTAGACTTTTGCTATTCTGCAGGTTAATACAAAACTGCTAATCCTTATTGAAAGCTGTGTTTTATCTGCATGATCTCAATTAATTCTCTCAAATACCCAATGAAGTCAATCTCATCATTATACACATTTTAGAGACGAGGAAACTAAGGCTAGGAGACCCCGAGCCTGGATTCACACCTAGGCCAGCTGACTCCACAGCCTAAGCACTAAGCTCCTCCTTCCAAAGCTGTGCTCTGTGGAACTGGGCATCATCAGTACCCTAGTGCCTTGCCATAGAGTTAACAAAGGGGACCCCTGAATAGTGGGAGGTACTTCAAGCAACTAATAAAATGTGTGGCTGACCCACCACTGGTATCACTGGGATGGTTCTGTGTTAGCTGTGTACTTTTTCTCCAGGATTCTCATGATCCATGGCATACAACACAGGACTAGTTAGGATTCAGCCCTATAAACTTGTGTCCTTCCTAGGTGATAAGCCTACCCAAGAACTACATTCATAATCTAGACCCTTTTGTAACATAAATAAGTAGTCATATTTTTAGACTATCATGGAAAATACAAGAAAACTTCAAATTATAAACTGACTAGTTTTGAGAGTAGAAATTATTAGTTAAACCCACAATCTCAAAATTTCCTTTCATAGGACAGAGCTTAAATATGTAAGTAGAAAGGAGGATGGTAAGGAACTGAAAACTAAACTACCATGGTCAAACTCATTTTCAGATAACAGAGTGCAGAAATAATTTATCTGGGTTGCTAAAGAAAGGAAACAGGACTCAGAAGTTATATGAATGATCTCTTCAACTCTGCAACTGGGAGGAAAAAAAACACCTTCCAAGTCACCACTGGCCTTCCCCAAGTCTGCAACCACATGGCTATGTTTTAGACGGGGTGGAGCAGAGAGTAAATAAACACAGTTCCTATTTTTAGCATGCTTTTCCTGGCCACTCTGAAATTTCCTAGTCACTAATTATTGCCTGTTATCTTTTAAAATAGATTTTTATTCAAAGAACTCATAGAAAACGTCTCAGAATCAGGAAGAGACATACATAAGTTCTTACATAAAGCTAATTTATTTTGGAAAATAATTTGTTATGTAGAAAGTATTACATATATTCACAAAATAAATTAACTAGCAAAAATGCTTAAAATATTTTCCATTGAAAATATACTCAGAAGAGTAAATCTTCCCAAATTCTGTATTCATTACTGATGTTAATACAGTAAAATTTTAAAAACTCAAATTTGATTAAAATTTTGAAAAAGAACATCTTTGCAAAAATTAACAATAAATTTAAATCGAAGATATAAGTTCCATATTAATTAATGTAAAATTCTCTCTTCAAAATTTAAATTCATAGTATATTTAATGTCTTCTCTCAACTTTACTCAAAAATAGTAGATTGGAAATACAAAGAACATATTCATTTGTATATTCCACATCTTCTTCATTTATGAAGAAAATTGGGGGATGGTCTGCACACATCAGGGCCAACCTACCCACTGCGTACAATAAGCACAATGCTTAAGGTCCACAATAAGGGTCCATGAAAATCACAAGAAAAAAAAGAAATTTAGGTTGAATAAAATGTTTTAATATATATTATTAATAGATTGAAGTTTATATCCCCAACCTTTTTGGTACCAGGAACCAGTTTCATGGAAGACAATTTTTCCATGGGGTTGTGGGGAGCTCAGGTGATGCAAGCCATGGGTAGCTTCTGTGAGGCCCTCCTGTGAGGCCCAGTTCCTAAGTTTCCTGGAAGACAATTTTCCCATGGTGGAAGGGGGTGTGTGGAGCTCGGGTGGTGGTGTGCAGCCCGGTTCCTAACAAGCCAGAGACCAGTACCAGCTGGGGACCCGGGGATTGGGGACCACAGTTTATACCAACACAATCCCAAAATCTAATTTTTAATTGTCTTTTAATGGAGGAAAGAACCCACAAAGAGAAAAGGGCCTAGGCTCAAGAAAGTCATAATGTACCCTTGCTACATATAAAGTCCTTCCCATCCCAGAAGCCTTTCTAGGTGGATCCGGATTATTCTTGCCAAAGCAGAAGATGGATAGCGGTGCCTTGGCTGCACCTGGATAGTTATGGGCGCCCGTTAGCACCCACTCCCCCATTTCCAGGGCCCCTCCCTCCTTCTCAACTTTCTCCCTTCAAGTTCCCCGAAGATAGGGGTACACAACGAATCGCCTCCCTGTACGCTGGTGCTATTCTGAGGAGGTCTAAACAGTGAGCTGGAGCTGCTGCAACAGCAGAATCTTGCTCTCAATTAATTGTTTGGTTGCTTGTTTGATTTTACATCCCTTTGAAAAATCTAAAGAAAATTTCTCAGAAACATATGCACATATCCATAAAATTTTTCAAACAATTTCCTTTTTTGGCACACAATTAATTTCATCCTAGGAAATTCATTTCCTTTACATAGAAAATTTTAAAATTTTGTAAATAATTATACTTTTCACTCTCATTTTAAATGCAAAAATCAACTGGCTGCTTCCCCCAAAATTAAAATGAATTTAAATTATGCTGATAAAACAGAAAGTATACTCTATACTAAAAGAAAATTTCCAATAGAAGGCTGCTACTTTGGTTTGATAGAGGTAGAAACTGGGGCCTGGTCTTTGATAGTCAATCAGCTTCAACTTCTAGTGTTTGTTTTAATGATGAAAGAACGGGGTAAAATACCAAGTGGGGAATCACAGACCACTTTGCCTAGCTAGGATAGCATGTGTAAAGAAGTATGAAAACCCCCCAGACTTCTTCTGGTTGCATTCACTTTCATCACTCCCTGTGCCCACACACCCTGGGCCTTCTGTGGCAAGGATAACACCACGGATGCTGTCATGAAGGAGAGGATTCGGTCTGCATGTCAATGGGAGGCTGTCAGGACCAAAATAACCTTCAAAAGTGCTCTGTAGTTTTTCCTGGAGTCTACCAGCTTCTGCTTGCAAAGAGGCTGCCAGAGTTATAAGCACTCCTGACTGGCCGGCAGATGCACTTGGTTATCTGCTTCCCGCTGTGCTTCCAGGATGGCGGCTGGGCAAAAGCAGCCCTAGTTTTTCAGCAGTATCCATCATGGGGATGGCAAAGCCTTGAACTGAAAGACAGACCTCATCTGAAGGGCCAGAGAGCCACCAAATAAGCTAACCTGCCAGTTAACTCCTCCCTGTGGAAACAGTTTTCCCTGTTATAAAACACACATGCACATTCTCTGCCCACTCCCCCACACACATATACCCATACACCCCACACCTGTCCTCTAGAAAACAAGTAAACCTCAGTGTGAACAAAATGAATTCCATAGCCTGCTCCTTTTTTTTTTTTTTTTTTTTGCCAAGATCTCTTGAAAAGGTTAAGGAGTGAAATTCATGTCCCTGGTTCTGGCCAAGCTGACAACTGTGCAGGCAGTCAATGCATTAGATGTTGTTCAGGATTACGGGCCAGCGGGCTTGACAAAACTCAGCAGAGACTTGGAAAGCCAAACCTTCCCGCAACACATGGAACTTTTTTCACCGAAACAGCAAAGCCAGAGTAGCTTCTTCACAACAACCAGATAAGAACCTCCCCTTCACAGGACCAAGGTTCTCTTACCATCATAGTTCTACAGATCAAAGATAAACATGACAGATAAAAACCAGATAATGAAGAATGCCAAGGGGCTCACCCAGGTGCAGGCTGAAGAGACGCGTCCTGTCAAAACTTACTTAGGAATATTAGAAGAAATGTTAGCAATGTTGAGTGTATATGATGCCATGTTAGAGAAACTGCTTTGAATCTTTTCTTCTAGACTCAGCCACAAAACCAACCTGACCATTTCCCAGAACTAAAGCTTCACAGGGTCTCTCCCACTAGGTGTGGCTTCTCCCACTTGGCCATATTTGTATGCATGATCTTGCTGAACCTTCGGGGCTCCGTCCTCTCACACATCTGAGTATCCGCGGCTGGGCACACTAGAACTCCTACTGAATCCACACTTTTATTGGCAAGAACCCTGCTGTAAAACCAGCACCGGGGCTTTTGTGTCTCATCATATTCAGCAATGGAAGTTAAAACTAAAGGGCAGGAGCTCCAGTGTACTTTGCTTTCTTAGCTTTTTTCCAACATACGAAGAGAGAGGTGTCTGTGATCCTACGGCAGGACAGGCCTGCTTTAGGGCATATCAAAGGGAGACTAAACTAGTTCCATAACATGAAGGTCACCCTATGGCAACTTCCAGACCCCGTGCAGTGTCACTGCATCCCACCTGATACTCACCTGTAGCAAAATGCCTTAGTAACATCTAATAATTTTTTCACAAAAATAAATTTCAAAGTAACAGAAATCAATGGGGAAAAAACTGTAAATCATGGATCCCAGAATAAGAAATGATGCCCCAGTCTAAAGATGATTAAACTCAAACTGAACCTTGAAAGAAAATAAATTCTTCATGTGAATACTTTTTCAAAATACTTAAAAATTGCCCCTCCCTGTCATATAGATATGCCCATTCCTACTTTATAACACCTTTTATATATAAAAATAAATGTTTCTGAGCCAGACCCCAATTAAATTTTGCTTTGTTATTTCAAGTGAACCAATATATGACAAATGATGATAAGTGCATCAAAGATTAATGGAAGTTGAGGGTGGAGGCAGACCAACAACACCTCGATACTTGGGCAGTGCCCACACAGGGCTGGGCTGTGGAGTGGGGCCTTTCTCTCTGCACAGCTCCCTGCACAGAGGACAGCCTGTGACCTTGGCCGCATTAGCACCAGCGACACCAGGGGTCACATGGCAGGTGAAAAGGACTGCCCCAGCATGCGGCCCCCACATTCTGAAGAGTCTTTAGTCTCCCAGGGGTAGTGCCCTGCAGGTAACTCTTGAGAGCAACAGGTGGCTTCCAGGATGGCTAGGAGAGATACTATTGCCTTCTTGGAACAAACAAGCCTGACTTGCTAAATAAATTTAGTGCATAAATATAATCTTTTTAACTTCGAGGACGAACAGATGCTCTGCCTTATCAAAATAAGCAGTGGAGCAGTTAATTTTTCTAATAGTAGGCCAGTGACACATGACCAAGGCGTTAAAGTTCAGTTCCTTTCACGGCACGAAAACAACTCTTCAGTTTCTTAACCAGCCAAACAGCTCACCACCTCAAATGGGTGCTGTGCCAAGATTACCTTTTGATGATACTGGGTTTCTATTTTTGCACCTTGTTAATGAAGCAGGTGAGGAATGAAGGGTGACCTTCCCAATTTACACATATAAAAAACAGGAGAAGGTACCTGGGTATTGTGCAGTGACCAACAGGGGACCAGGGTCCAAAGACCAAACTTGCTAACATCTGGTGTGACCTTGTATCATTTTGTAGACACGGGCCTCAACTTTTTTACCTAGAAAATGGGGCCACCAATGATGTCCATATACAGGATCATTGGGAGGGTACATTAAGACTGAGTTGATGTTAAAAATGGCTTGTGGAGATGAAAGAGCTATGTAAACATTAGGTGTTATTAGCATACAAATGAACTTTCCCTGAATTTTTTGGTTATGAAGTATTGTTACCACCATTCTATGTTTTCCAAACATCTTGCTTCAGGAGTTTTAAGCTTCTTTTAAGCATTAGGATAACTATCCTAATGTAATGAGCAAATCAACATATAGCTTTATTCCAATATACTGCATAGAGAATACAGTGAAATATAAAGAGTTTATCAATATTTCTTAAAAGTTAAAATACATGCCAGATGTAAAGTTCAGATCTTCTTTCTTTTGAATTTGATACTCTCTATGAGGAAAAAAGGTATCATCTGTTATTTCATCAATTAAAATTTTTATTGTCTTCTCAATTCCACTGAAAATACTAAACATACAGAAATAACTAATTCCTTGGCCTTAACAGACTTTCTGAATTATTCTCTGAATTTTTACCTCTGTCAAGAAAAAAAAAAATGAAGGTTATTTTCTTTAGTGTCATAGTCACTGCTACCTCAATAACAGAATCTTTCCAGACTCTGAGATTAAAAGCTCAACAGCTCTATCCTGGGAGTGACTGAAACAACCGTGCCAACCCACCAGAGTTCATCGTGCCGGAAACTGAGAAAAATGACAGACTGGGGGATAATGCCCAGGGCCTGCAGTTAAGTGCTCACATTTAAAATGGTAAGGGAACCAAAGCCAAGGTGAACCAAAATAAAAAATATAAAGCCAACACATGATATTCAAATAAGGTAGGGTGAAGCAGGGAGTATTAAAAATGACTTTCAAATTATGGATGATAAAGAGATGGAAAAAATCAAATGTTATCTTTAAAATAGGACAGAGTTTCTTGGTAGGGTGTTTTTGGGGGGGGCAGAGTGGGTATTTTAATGGATTTATTAGCAAACTTTCAGGAACAGCACAGATCTTTCTCATGTAAAGAATCAAATCGCAGTAAAATATCAGAAACTGAATCATTCAGACAAACAGATCTTCCCAAGATCTGCATAGGTTTATTTACCAAATCAGTCATGCACAAAGTACTTGCCCTGGTGCCCAGAAGACATACAAGAATTCAAGCACTTTCTACAGCAAATAGAGAGAGCAGAGTCCTCTTGACATATTTAACACTTGAACCAAGCAGAGGTGCAAACCCTAATCAGAGCCCGTGACTCTCAACTTGCAGCTCCTGGTCTCCACAGGCAGCTCCCCAGCCAGCATGCAGGTCTCTGGTTGGAGCCTCTACATAGAAATTCAGGGAATTCAGCCTCTCTGCCTACTCGACGCTCTTCCGTTGCTGTTTTTAAACATGATCCCAATGATCTACTCTGTTCAAATACACCAGAAAAGTCTAAGGCTAGACTAACAGTCCTCTCTACACACGAAATCAGGCCTCTCATGAAGGTAGATGCTTAACTGTTTCTCTTACTCTTGAGAAGCTCCATCCACATGCCAGGCTAATCCGTCTGCTGCTGTTGCTTCCACAGTGGCCACAGCTCCATGGCATGTCCTGGGGCCAAGCTTCAATCTAACACTAAAGTCAATCAGCCTCTGGAGCCGTGGTATGAAGGACATCCCCTCAACAGTGGTAGGTACAGAGCACTCCAGAGCTTACTATACTTCCCTTCTTCCTCTGTTCTTCCCTCCACCACCTTTAGAGCACAGCCTCCGGACAAGTGTGCCCTGGTGTGCCACCAGTGGGTTACAGGCCTGCCATGGCATGGATGCCTGCAACCCCCACCCCTCCATCCTCCAGCCCTAACACAGCTGGGTGGGGCCTCCAGCCCTAAGCAATCACTTCAGTTGAGCTGTAGAATTATATCATTTTCTATGTGTGGCCTGGAGTGAAAAACATTGGAAGCACCATATTGGGGTGTAATTAATGGATCCAATAGCACCCGGTGTTCTCAGGAATGGTGGACCTCAGAGTTGTCAAATTTTTTATCTGGGCACAGGAGCTTTATCACACCCTATTATTTTGGAGACATCTTCTAAGCCATCTTACTCCCTGTTTTACCCCGCTGTCTGGCAACCGGTAATGATGAGGACAGCAGCACAAATGCACTGAGGTCAGGGCTGCTGCCAGAGAGAGGACACTTCTCACCGACTTCTCAGTAAGGAGCCCAGCAGAGCACTCGCTACGGGTCCTATTTCTCCTTTCACTCTCTTGCTTCCAAGCCCCTCATGGTACCATTCATAAATGGCAGCTATTCTTTAGGACAAAAAGGCTATTTAACTATTTAGAAATATTTTTTAACAATACTTTCTTCCCTAACAATGAAGATGGGTAAGAAGATCTGGCTAATTATGCTGTAGGAAAGGAAACCCCTTTCATTCTTTACTTGGCAAATATTACTGAATACTAAATTTTCACAAAAAGGTTATAAACTTTCTCCCCCAAAAGAATGTTAAAATTAATTTCTACTTAGAAATAAGTAAATAAAACTGCCTAGTAAAGGTATATGTATTAGCAGTAGTGTCACAACCGAGACAAGGACAGCTCAAGAGCACTTTGCTGCTGCCAAACTGTGGATGCCCCTTCAGTCTCTAGACAGGAGTCTCCAAGGACTCGGCCTCCCCCCCAGGCCACTTTCTCCTCTTGGTGCCTACTCAAGACAAGTGAGGGACACAAGCTTCTCTGCTGGCAGATTCATCCACGTTAATATGGAAAAGGAAAAAATTGACCTAAAAAAATAAATGGAAATAATGACAACCTCCTAGCACAATTGAATTGAGGAGAAAGAGTCCATGCCACGTAACTAAGACTACAAACATGCAACAACTGAAATGTTCATATTACTGCTTTGCAGCCAATAAAATATATTTTATAGATGCTTTGGGAGTTCAAAGTTCATTCCTCTTGACCACAAAGGTCTGCATGGTGAGAGGAAAATGCCCCAGCATTCAGAAAGTACATGTCCACCCAAGGCCATGCCATGTCAGCCCAGCCTGTCAGCCCACCATCATGAGGGGCACTGGGGCATCACCAGATTGGTTCTCTTCCTCCCAGCATAAATCACCCTTACAAACAGCCATTCATCTTGCAAGTGTGGATTTATAATCTTCTATGAGTAAACAGCATTTTTACTACATTCATTTTAGCAAAGGTTGAAATATCTAATCACCTCTTTCTAGAATAGCACTCATGCCTCTGTCAAATTTGTTCTTTCTAAAAACTGTCCCTCCTGGGCATGTTCTTCTTCCATGCTGTAGAATGCCATGGTACACAGATAGAGTCTCTCTTGTGAGGGATGGACGAGAGCCGAGGCACAGACCTGGAAACAGTAGCTGCACAGTGATGATTAATCCAGGTAGATTAAGGCTCCGAATAACCAATCCAGGGCCTTTTTAGTAACTGAAATAACATAATTTTTACCTTTAGCTGGATCAAAACTACATTCTATGGCACATTAGTACACAGGACAGACCGCTGTTTTCACATACAAAATCTGTTTCTCCAAATTTGACTAAGGACTTGTTTCCCTTCATTGATATTTTGGTATTTTATATCCCCTCAAGAAAAGGGAAGCTCAACTTATTGAAGGAAAAACTCCACTGAAGCAGCTTAAAGCTTAATCCTACTCCCTATACCTCCTCAGCCATGGAGTCACAAACTGTCTGTCACCTGCAGAATTTTGGGAGCTATTTGTTCTCTTATATCTAACAGAGCTAAGCAGGGCAGTCAAGAATCCAACCCAAAGTGGCTCACGCCTATAATCCTAGCATTTTAGGCCCGTGCATCAGGTTCCCACACTCCCCAGCGTCCTAATGCTTAAGGCAACATAATTGTCAGGAGCATTATGAGAACAGTCCTGTTTCTACTAAAGGTGAAGAGAAGCAAGTACCGTATTCCTATCTCTGCATTCCTTTTTCCTGTGTCTTGATGGATAGTGGTTTATTTTGTTGCAAAAACGAGTTTGTAGAACTACTCTAAAAAAGAAATGGATTTCTGTTTCATCCAATGGCAAAGATTTTTGCTCACTTAAAATAAAGCAAATTTATAAAATAAAAATTAAAAAAAAAAAAGCCTCTAGGAGGCCGAGGCAGGAGGATAGCTTGAGCTCAGGAATTCGAGACCAGCCTAAGCAAGAGCAAAACCTCATCTCTACCAAAAATAGAAAAATTAGCCGGGTGTCATGGCATGTACCAGTAGTCCCAGCTACTTAGGAGGATGAGACAGGAGAATCGCTTGAGCCCTGGAGGTTAAGGCTGCAGTGAGCTAGGATGACACCACTGCACTCTACCAGGGGTGACAGAGTGAGATTCTTTCTAAAAAAGAAAACCAACATATGAGAAAGGTTTCACAGCTGTTCTTAATCCTGCATACACCTTAAAATCCCCCGAGGGATTTAGCAAACCCCCAGAGGTTTTGATTTACTTGGAGTGGAGTGGGGTCTGCATATTAGTATATTTTAGAATCCAGATAATTCCAGTGTGTCTTAAAATGACTCATCTGAAGATTTGGTGTTTTCTCTCCCTTCTTCCTACCTGAAAGAATTCTTAGATGGGGCAGGATAAGTGTTCAGTAGAACTGAAACACTATGCTGACCACCTGAAATCCTGGGTATATTGCTATTCAGTGGTGATCAAACAACTCTTGATTTTGTCCATATATCTAGATAACTCGTTTTGGTTTGTTAACTGCTTTTGAGATAAAAAAAAAAAAAATTACATCTAGAATATCATTATGCAAAGAACAGGTGCTCCACAAATGAGTGGTTCTCAAAGTTTTTGGACGAGCAGCACACTTTGGAATATTAAACCTTTCGAGTGCACCTGAAGGGATCAAAATGCTCAAAACTACACTAAACAAAGCATAAAAATTCCAAGCAATCACAACTACAGCATAAGATGACTGCAATGACCAACACACTCTTCTGCACTGTGTCAACTTCCCACCTAGGCCTAGCTCTTTATGTGCTCTCAGTACATTCCAGGAAAGATCCAGGCTTTGTGCTCTTCCATGAAGCTGCCCCTCTCTCCACCCACCCACTCTCCACAGCATCATTCAGCTCAGGGCTCTAGCAGGTCTCACCACACACAAGCACTCCTCTGCAGCAAAAACACGTTTCACATGCTGATCCACACACAGCAGCCAACAGTAAAAGGCATCGCCCTAAATAGTGCAGGGGGAGGTAACCCGTAAGTATCTGAGTTTGATTAATATTCATAATCTAGTTGTTTAAATCAACTTAATTCATTGAAATATGATATATCTCCAGGAAAAAAATCCTAAGTGTATGGCTTAAGGGATTTTTACAAAGCGAACCCACCCTTGGAATCAATACCCAGATCCAGAAACCAAACATCACTGGCACCCAGAAGATCTCTTGGTTCCCCTTCCCAGTCATCAGCCCCAAAGGTAACCACTATTCTGACTTTTATCACCCCAAATTATTTTATCTGCTTTTGAACTTTAAATAAGTGGAATAAAAAATATCTACTCTTTTGGGTCTGGTTTCTTTCCCTTAACATTATGCTTGAGAGACAAGTGGTGCATGTAACAGCCATCTGTTCTCTTTGTTATTCTTTCTTGTCCTTATAGTATTCCATTGTATGATACGCTATTTTATAAGATGGTCATTTGGGTTGCTGTTTCCAATTTGGGGCTGTTACAGTTAATGCTGCTGTAAGCACTCTGGTATGTGTCTTTCAATATACATATGTGATAATTTCTATTGGGTATATACCTAGTAAGAAAGGCAATAAGGTAGGTACACAAAGATAGGCAAACAGACTGATGTAACAAAATAGACTCCAGAAACAGACTCTCACATATATGGTCACTTGATTCACCAATGCAGTGGGGAAAAGATAATATTTTCCAATAAATGGTGCTGAATTAATTACTTGGATATTTATAAAGAAAGAAATTCTTTACCTATCTCACACCATACACAAAACTTCTGATAAACTATAGATCTAAATGTGAAAACTAAAACAATAAATGTTCTAGGGGTTAAATAAATGAATATCTTTAGGTCTTAAGCTAAGAAAAGACTTCTGAAACAGGACACAAAAATAATACTCACATATAAAAATACTGATAAATTGAACTTCTCTATAATTAAGAATTGTTATTCATTAAAAGATACCATTTAAGACAGTGAAAAGGTAAGTCACATACTAGAAGACATTTTTAATATATAATACATCACACAAAAGACATACCCAGAAAATGTAAAGAAGTCCTACATATCAATTAAAAAAAACAGAAACAACCCAATATTTTTAAAAAGGCAAAAGACTTGAACAGGCATTTTAACAGAAGAGAATATCCAAATGGCCAAGAAACATGAAAAGGTATTCAACATCATTAGTCATCAGGGAAATTTAACCAAAAAGCCACAGTAAGGTACCATTACATAACCATCACAATCAAAAAACAAAGAAACACTGACAATACCAAATGTGAGCATTTAGAGCAACCAGAATTCATATAAGCTCTTTGGTAGGCAAATTGATTTAACCAGTTAGGAAAATCAATTGATAGCATCTCCTAAAGCTGAACATACACATATCCTATGACATAGCAATACTACTTCTAATTTTAGCAATAAAAAATTATTTATGGGAACATATATAAGCCAGGAGAAGCTTTGAAAGAGCACATAGATCTCTTTCAACAAATCATCAAGTGCTCCAAAGAAACACATCTGTAAAACTGGTATTTCATCAGGAATTCTATCGGCTCCAATATGAAAATATCAGAACAATTCTATTGACATTTAATATAAGCTATTAGTATGGATTGACAGAAATAAGAATCTAAGCAACTCACTTTATTTCCTTCAAGAATAAATGTTAAACCACATTAACAATTTGAAAAATTACATCTATTATCCCTACAGGATATCAGAGCTTAGAAGGGAGACAGAAAATAAAAGGTAGCAGGAAACCATATGGAGAGAGTCATATGGCTTGTGATTCTAATGGTAGCTGCAAACGAGGTCACTTATCCCTCTGTGGCCACACTAACTGGTCAAAAGCAACAGAGGCTTCATCAGCAATGTTCATAAAAAACAGCCTACCCCTTCCTGGGCATTTTCAGTTTAGAGAGTAGACACCTGCTACCCATCAGTCTCTCAAGAGACAGATAGGACTCGTGTCAACCCACCACTACATTATTTGGTTTGCTCTTAATCGTTACTATTTATAAACAGTCTTCAGAGTATATGCATGCATAAGTGTAGCATGTGTACACATGCAGCTATCTACGGCAAAAAACAAATTTGCAAAAATAGCTGTCTGAAAGACCACATCTTGTTCTATTAATACCCACATACTGCAGTATTACATAACAATTTTTTCCAATTCTGTTATGCTAATATGCAAATAAATGAATTCAACCATAGCTAGGAGCTAAATGTACTAATCAGTATGGCCTTGTGTATCTCTAACTACAAAAGAATTTTACATGGTCTTTCTGTTTTGAAAATCCCATGAATCTCCATTAATAATCACTTTTAAACCCAGCTCTTGGTTTCTGGGATGTTAATACCTGCAACATCAATATCAGTATATTTAGCACACTCTAAGAACACACTTAACTACTGATTTCATAGTAATGTGTTATAAGTATTACTATATTCTAAAATTCTATAGTTATTTGATAACTTCAAAATAATAATAGGGATAGATACTATCAGACACAGCTCACCTAAAAAACAAAATGTTACTAATTGTTACCTGCTTTACCTTCCAGGACCCTAAAATGTATATAAGTTGACTTTTTGTTAAAAAAGAAACAAAAATGGAAAATGATCCCCTTAAAAAGGTTTTTAATCCATCAAAGGAGAGAAGAGGGAAAAAGGACAAAGTCCTGGTTTGTGGACCAGACAGAACCCTGGGGCCTGGTAGACAGGACTATGGTTATGGCTTCATGTTGGTTAGGTACACATGGGTTGCATCCCAAGATTTAGCCACAAAAAGCCAAACTTTTCCAAATAAAAATTAGGTGTCTATTTTAGTACTGGCAGAAACTGCCAAAATCAAGGAGCCAGAATGGCTTTGGCAAGTAGGAGAAATAAGGGAAAGCCAAAGTCACTCAGAGGATGGAGTGGGAGAGTGTGATGGAGCAGTTAAAAGCGTGGGCTTTCAAGACAGTCAAACCAGTCTGAATGCTGCCTTTGGCTCTTATGAGCTCTGTAACCTTGCTTGGAAATTCCCAAACTTTGTGGAATGAATTTACTTGTCTGTAAAGAGAATGATGATGTCTCCTTGCAGGGTCTGGTAAGAGTTGCATGAGATAGTGCGTACAAAGCACGTCTTAGTATCTCCTGCACCCAGTCCTTGAATTCCAACAAAAGGCAGAATTTCTAACATTATATCACAACATATGCTGAAGGATTAAAGATTCCACTCCTACAACTATGTCTATTAATACTCTAGATTCCTTATGTATCTTCTCTTTTATTAATTTTATAGCACTCCCAATGAATATCTTTTGACTATTCAATATTAATAACAATAAACATTTAAGTAAGTTAGTTCCTTAAAAATAAATAAAAACTGAGCAAAAACTATAGATATCACTTAAAGAAACCAAATACTAGAAAAGAGATTAAACGCCTTAATAAACAATAAGTGTCACACTCTCTTGCTATGCTTTTAAACTTTGATAGAAGAACAAAAATCAAAAGAAATTTTCAAAGGTCTACTCTTATTTCAGGGACACAAAAGTGACAGATCATTTATATTAACATCTTGCAGAACAATTCTGGAACCAACCAAATCCCTGGATCCAACTTTAAATAAAGGTATATCCTTCTCTTTGTTTTCAAAATTAAGTACATGAAATAAATTTCTTCTTGGAAGTGCATAGCCCACTAAGTTTTATATTCCAATCAAAACCAGTTGGAGTTAAGTCTAAATAACATCTTCATCAAACTCCTAAGATAAGTTATGTCATTCCTGTTGCTTTATTCATCCATTCACACATTTATTCTACACATATATACTTAAATACATGCTTTCCATAAGACATTAAACTAGATGTTTTCATAAACTCAAGGTGAATAAGATATAGTTGCCTATGAGGCAAAATGACTGAATGGAGATACAGGCAGAGTGGTGGTTTGAAGGCAGAGAAAGAATTCACTCTAACAGGGAGGGGATTACCTGAGGAAGACCTTAAAGATGACTAAAAGAAGAGGAAAGCATGCCAAGCTGAAGAAAGAGGTATGAACATAAAGGCTAAGTTTAGGCACAGAGGGCAATCTTAAGGGGCTTCAGCACAGGTTATAAAGGAGTTTGTAAGAAGAAGATTTTATTATAAGTAGGGTGACCACATGATTTATCATCCAAACTGGAATGCCTTTGAGAGTGAAAGAAGGTGCTACTAATAATTTTGTCAGGACAAAAGATATAAATCTGGATTGTCCTGGGCAAATCAAGACATACGGGTGCTTGGCATAATGAAATTAATATTCAATACTCTCTGATCACATAGCTGGGGCTATTTACATATGTGCAGTTGTACTGAGGTATCAGATTTAGAAAGGCACCAAAACGAATCATTCTTAAAAGCATCTATGGAACATGTCTGAGAAATTTCTCTAGGCACATTTGCTTATTTCAAAAGACAAAACTTCTCAAATGGGCATGGCAGTGTTAGTGACATCCAACTCAAATGGAGTTAAAGGAATCTGCTCATCTCAGTATAAAATCTAAATAAATAGAAACTGAAAATCAGAAAAACATACTAGGTAATGCTTAATGAGTGCTTATTAAGTGCCACACACTGCTCACACATCATCTTTTTTAATCTTCAAAACAACATTGCAAGAGGGGATTTTATTCTACCCATTTTAGAGATGGGGTAATTAGACACACAAACTTCACTCAAACTTCAGTATCTTGTCTAAGCCCATACGGAAAGGAAGTGGGGGAGCCAGAATCTAATCTAAACACCTAACTCCAGACTCTCTATTTTTCACCCCACTATTCTGCCTCCTGAATAATCCAGACATACAACATGTGGCCTGGGTGTAGCCCAGTTGAGATTATTAGCTAGAACACATTTTACCTAATGACTTCTACCACGTGACCAAGCACTAGTGGCCAGAGGGCCTAGCCGCCTGCCCTGCTCTGCCACTCTAGAATGGGCAGGTGCCAAATATCTTGCCAGCAGGCTAGACCATTCACATAATTGTCTCTGAAGCTCAATGCAATTAGTTATATAGTTTGGGTACCCTAAAGCTATGGAATTATTCTGACACAAAGAAAATAGGCATGACTGAAACTTCCCTGGTGGCTCCAATTTGAGTTTGAGTCACAAGTGACACTCATGCTAAGCACAACCCTCCCAATTCACCTTTATTATCAGCAAAAAAAGCTGGTCAGGGAGTTTACAAACGTGCAGTTTTAGATCTTGTGGCCCACTGGTAAAAAATATTTGAATCCCACTAATAGAGAATGAAAAGGTAGTTAAAGTAATCCAGAGGTCAGGTAGATAAGGAAATAATGACATCCAAAACTCAGTATTAATAAGGAGTAAAGCATCTATTCTTGGACATGTAGGTATAATGTCTTCAGAGAAACTATCAATGTTCATGCTTCATTTGTATCTGCATTTAGGGTGTAAACAATATTTTGTTGAATATTGAGGCATGGATAACTTCAGCATAAAAAATAAGAAAATAAATCACAGTCCAGTTTAGATACCTTGCAGAGCACACAGAACTCTGAAAGGAAGTGACCATATTCTGGGAGAGCATTCTAAGAAAATAACTTAAGTGGATGATATCAGCAATTTATAAACAATTTCCTGTCATTTGCCTATTTGGATTTGGTCAAAAACAATGCAAATCAAATAAAACTATGTGGGGGAGAGGTTCGAAAACCGGGAAAGAAAGGCAAAAGGGGGCAAGTAATTTTTAGGGTATGAAAATGAATATACACTCTAATTACCTTTGAAAACTGAACTCTGAATTGGGACAAAAGCTCTCTGAGCTGGCGAAAACAAGCACCCATGTCCTGGTCTTTCGACAGTTATCTTGTGTGGTCTAAATGCATTAGTACAAAGTAAAGTGGAGTGTTGCTGATTGGCCATTAGATTTTTCTGACCTAAATGATCCAGGCTGCCTATCTAACCAGACAAATTCACTTTGTAATCCAATTACTGTCTGTTTAATATTTATGATATGCCCACAGGTTTGCAGGGCATGCAGTTATCTTTGTTTCCCCCCATTCAAAAAAAAAAATAAAAGTTTAAAGTCAAATGCATTTTTTTTAAGATTCAATTCAAATGCTTGTTATCTGTGCAGCCCAGCTTTTGCTTGCAAGGTGCCTAGTTTATTTAAACCATGGGCCAATACAGTATATATTATATACATGTAAGTTTTTATTATTTTTGTTTAAATATGAAGAACAGATGTGAAAAGCCTCCTTGTTCTCCACGTTGGAGAGCTCAGCATAAAGACATAAGTATATACGTTAGTATAAAGATAGTATACAACCTGACACTATGATAATGACAATAATGATAAGAAAAATAAGGGCTGCCCCCTTGGGCAAGGTCAGACTACTGGTCCTACTCATCGCTGTGAAGCTGAAAGCCCTGGTCAAGCAGCCACAACAGGTGACTAAACAGCTGCCTGGCTATATTATCTGTCAACAACTTCTGCCAGCAGAAATAGAGATTGTTTTTCTCCCTCTAACTTCTACTACGTTTAAAGGGGAAAATCAAATCTGGTGTCCCAAACCACCAATGCTACCTTAATTACATAGAAAATTTAAACTGCCACTGTAATTAGAGGGACAGTGGAGTACAGCCATACCCAAGTGGAGTACAACAACCAGCTCCAGGACCTGGGGCAAGGGGTTAACCTCTCTGAACTCTGATTTCCTCCAGTCTCTGTGGTTGGTGCAGGACCAAATCAGAGAATTCTGGTAAGCACTGTTCACATGTTTTGCACGTAGTGAGTGTTTAATAAATGGTAGCTACTGTTATTGCTTCTAAATACCAAAATAATACAATGCCTGTATTTCCTACTTATTGAAAAAAGACACAAGATCATGCCATGGTCTGGGGATGGGAGGGAGGAGAAGACTACAAAGAAATCTGGTGGAATCTTCTGAGGTGGTGGAAATGCCCTGTATCTTATTTATGGTGGTGATTACATGACTGTATGTGTTTGTCAAAGCTCATAGAACTGGACGCCAACAAGAGTGAATTTTACTGTATGCAAATCATATTGCATTTTTAAAAGTATCAACCAAAGTATTTAACTAGTTCTGATTAAAATAAACCATTTAAACTAACAGACATTTTAACTTATTTCTAAAACTAAAAAGAAATCTAAGGCCTAAAATGCTACTCTGTGTTTTTAGACCAAGCTCTTGAATTCAAGGATCGAGATGTTTGTAAAAAATGGGTGCCATCTGAACAATTAACCAAATTTACTATTTCAAAATAAAGTATAGATTGTATTGAATAGTGTGATGAAATGAATTACGGAAAGAGAAAATGAAAGTGATGTTTTCGTTTACTAGATTACTTAAGATGACAAACATAATGGCTTCTTCTCTAAAAATCCAGTAATGGGCCTTTGTAAACAGTCCCAAAAATGTCTCATTATTTTCAATAAGCTAAGGAAAAGTAGAAAAGTCTGGTGATTATTTCCACAATTTATTTATCATCTCAAGGTATTTGTAAAAGGTTCTACAAGTCTGCTCACCCTGAATTTTCATCAACACTGTTACCACAACCAAGGAGCTCTTTTAGTATATATCTATGCATATGTTTTGGCAGAAAATGTAGTTTTACAACAATTTCTTCCTCAACACTGTATTTTTACAAAACAGATGGGGTACCAAAGAAATTATTTTAAATGCAAAATATAAATGCAGGTAAGCCTACAGTGTACTTCTGTGTAAGTTCTGCACTTCAGCAATAATCCCGCACGCCTTTCTTTGCCCACCATATATCACATTTAGGCCATTATTTCTCCCTCTGACTTGGGGATCCCCACTTAAGAGGGATGTCAAGACTATAATGAAGATGGAAGCTAGGAAAGAAGCACAATTCACATTTCAACTAATACAACCCCATAAATACTGGCCTCTGTTCCTTAGCTAGCATTTACTCCCTGCTGTTCCCTCCAGTCCCCAATTATCACCTTGCTTACTAATCTACTCGCACTTCTACTCACAGACCACCTAACTGCATGCATCCTTATATTTAAAAAAAAGGAAACCAAGGAAAGATGTTACTGTTGCTTTTTCTTCAGTTAGGCTTTTGCTTAAGCTTTTCATTCTTTTTTAACAAAAGTGAAATGTAATTTCTGCCATTCATGTGACAAAAATATCTGTGCAATATTCATTGCTTTATGAAATTTGATTTTAAAGTAAAAGACATTTTTTTCTATTAGGATATTGTCTTGATGCTGTAAGTTATGTCTTAGAAAACACCACACTAAATTTCTAAAATCTTGACGCTTCAAGGCATCAATTCAAGGGGAAACATACCAAGTAGTTGCCTGTTTAAATATATTATCCTCTGTTTCCTATAACACAGGTTTGATCAATTTTCAATACCACTTCCATAATTTTTAAGAATGTTTAAGAAAATGCAAGTTGAAAATAGAGGCAAGAAAAATAAGTCTGTTAAGTCATCTTAGGAAGTTCAAGATAATAAACAAGATAGGACACTGGTAAATCCCAAACCACCTGTTTTAGAAATTAACAGAACTTAGAGAAAACATTACTTCCTCCATTCATTCAGTACCGGGTTTATTTAGCCCCTGCTACGCTCCTGACATTTTGTATCTAGGGATACAATGGTGAATAAGAAGCCAGTTGCCTTCATAAGAAAGAAAAAAAATGAAAAAATATCTTTAAAAGTTTCAGAATTCAATATAGGTATCAATGTCATTTCTAAAACCAGCGATTGCTGAACAATTAATTATTTTCCCAGAAATATCTACTGACAAGTTCTCAATGCCATATATCAGAAATACTGACAAATCATCCTTCTTCTTTATCTCCCATAAATGTAACATTAAAATAGATGCTGTTGTAATTCAGTAAGTTACACTATGAATCCCACTATGGACACTAATAAAGTTTGATTTTTTTTAATGCAAAAACAGGCTCTCAAAGCAATTGAAAGAAAGGTATTAAAATTAGGTAGGCTGGTATTCTCTCAGGAATTTTTACCTCGAATTTCATTAACACCACAATGCAAAATCACCACAAATATTTTGTGGCAAATAAAAACAGAAATGTCACATAACTCTGTCAATAGAATTGATTAGCATACACAGTGGAAAGTAACTTCCAAAGAAACGTAAGCTACAGAGTAAAAGAAAATATGTCACTAAAAGCTATGTCTGCCGCAAAAAGACACTTTACTTTCCTTAGTTTAACTCTAAACTCGTGCTGTAGGTAGTTAGTACACTTGATCCTTAAGCCCTTCAATTGTGCCCTTGCCTAGACGTAAACTGAGCAAACAGATGACAAAGCGAAATGCAGTTTCACAACTGCCTCTTACATAGACTAGCAAGGTGGTATATTTCACTAGATTACTGCAGAAGTTGAGAACACCATCAGACATTTTCACAGAACTTGGAAGATTTTTGCAGGTCCAATTAAATTTCAAATACCACCACTGCCAACTCTTCACCTGTGACACGTTCTTGCCCTCTCTCCCACCAGTTATCAATCACAGGAAGGGTGGGTGCAGCCTGTCAACGTGCTTTGTTGCTCACTGTCCTGACAACCCCTTGATTTTCAGAAAGCAACATTTTCATATTTGCTCTATACTTGAGCAAGCTCAATGAGATAGCGTTGCCTAAGGCTCTGCTCTTCTTAACTCATCAACTTTTTTTTTCATTTCATGTCACGAGAAATATTTTTACATTGCGGACCAAACATTAGAAGGAAACCACCACAAACTCAAGAGTTCCTAATGTTATTTCTTGTGTTTAAAATGCACAAAACAATCTCTGGCTTTCTCCTGCTAACTGACACTGTGCAAAAGATACCAAAACCAAGCAAACTGCCCAAAAGAACTTCCACAGAACTGGAGGCCCGTCCACTGCAGCAAGGAAAAGATTAAATTGTGTGCAACTGTAATCTCTCCCGGCTTTTGAGCCTAAGAAAGCGGAAATCTGCATTTATGTTCAGAAACCTACTTCATTTCTCCTTGTGATTGAGTGACTGGTGATGTTGCACCCTCAAAGTGTAACCATTTACAAGAAGCAACTAACCATATACAGATCAGAAAAAGACCTATTAAATAATCTCTGTTCATCTCCTGGGATTTTTAAGAAAATGTTTTCACATAATCCCTGTTTTTAAAATACAACAGATATTTTACAGGGAGTCTGTTACCAGTGTAGGCTACCACAGAAGAGCATGCCTACCCAGGCAGGTACAAGGCCCTAATTCCAGGCCAATCCTGGGAGAGGTGACAGCCCCAAGTTCAACTGGCGGATGTCTGAGCACAGCTCCTCCTGCACATTAGGGATCACCTCTCCATTCTTTCCAAATGCCGTTTGCATCCAACCCCTGCTCAACCGCCACAAGCACCCTGCATCAGCGGTTCCTGTTAGCAGTGGCCCCCCTTGAACCCCTCCTTCCACCTCCACTTCCCCCAGGAGGAAACGGACCCCAAGGACGGCTGGGGGTGGGCGATGAGCGCCCTTCTCCCACCTACCTTGATGATGCTGCTCCGGCGGGGCAGGCCGCCCGGCTTGGTCTCCCGGGGAAGAGGACAGACGGCCGGGCTGGGGGTCGGGGCGAGCGCCACGCTGCGGGGTCCCCTGGTGGGGCTGGCCCGGGCTTCGTCCCCGGACACGCCGAGGCTGCAGTCTCCGTTGGAAACCCCGCCGCTGTCATAGCGCGCCCGCCCGTGGCCAAGGCGACCTCCCCCGCCGCCGCCGCCTTCGCCGGCTCCGGCTTTCAAGGCGCCCTTGGCGCCGAGGGCCGGGCCCGGGGAGGTGGGCAGGGCCCCGCCGGCGGCGCCCCCCCGGCCGTACTCCGCCATGGGCGCCCCGCGACCCGCCTGCACAAAGCCGCGTCCCCGCGTCCCCGCGTCCCCGCCGCCGCCTCGGGCCGCCGCGCGCGGCCCCTCC